>JAQZBX010087789.1:0-12824 GCA_029593785.1 Cabassous unicinctus | reverse complement strand
TGCCTGATAACCCAGTGGATCACTCTCTGGATCACTTCTCTAAGGAGACCCAGGGATTGAACCAGTGACTTTGTATATACAAGGTGGGAATTCCTCCACTGAGCTACACAGTCTAAGCAGGTTTCAGAAAGCTTATCTGGCTCTATCAGCCCCCTTTCCCTCAGGTGGGTTAGGCTTCTAACAGTTTGCCAAGCAGGGCTGTTTAGGTGCCTGTCTCTGCCCCGTCTCTACCTTAGTTCCTCTCTCTCCCAGGTCGTCTGGATGTGCTAGCATGCCTGATCAGATCCCCCCTTCCCTCTCCCTGCAGCTCCCTCAGTGCTGGTTGGGGACCCTCTGAGATTCAAAGGGGCCTCAGCTGGCCAAATTCACCAAGAAGAAACACTCTTCACCCTCCACCAGACCCCTCTTCCTCCCAGGGAATGCTCCGTCCCCACTCTACTGGTTGCAGCGAGTCAAGGACTTTACCGAGTCTATTTGTGTTGAGGGTGAGGTATATGTCCCGTTTCCAGCCACAGGGGCAAGTAACTCATGATTTTCCTTTGGCTTCTTTATCTGTCTAGTTCTCTCCTGGACGATGCGTGGTACTTTCTCATTCTATATATCTTCAAAGCAGCTCCCTCGGATAGGTTTTTGCCCTTTCTCAGTTCTTTTTTGTGAAGGATTTGGACTCTGCCTACCTGCTTTGATGCCATTTTCCCAGAAGTGGCCACTGGTGTACTTTTGGGTTGTGGTTAGTTTCCTAATTCAGTCCAGAAACTGAAGAGTTATTTTCCTTGCCCAATTTCTGCCCCTTCTCTGGTCTCCCACCTCAGCCATGAAGTTGTGTCTTGGCTTCTCTCTTGCCAACATCTGTGCCCTACCAACTTTTGTCTTCCTTCTTGCCCTCAGTTTGGGAAAGAACTGTCTACTCTTGTTCTCATTTCTTAGTCCTCAATACAATGTCAGACTATTGCTGACATGTCCTGTCTGTCCCCCATTTGCTCAAATGTGGAAGGAAATCTATATACGAGGATTCAGAAATGCATTGTGCTGGACATGTCACTGACACTTTCACTGTCGCTCACTGACTCACTGACTTTCTCTTGCATCATTTCTTCCTAAGTTTGCATTTGATTCTGAAATGAACTCACTCGGAACCTGAACGGGCTTCAACAGTACTGAACGTGAATGTGACAGTGTGACAGTCTCACTCTGGCCTCTAGTGGATGATGCTATTGCAACATGCAGATCACTGTGTTGGCAATCCCTGCTGCAAACAGGCTGGTGGCAGTGTGAGCAATTCAGTAGCTGCATATATACAGATCTATTCCTTTTTAAAAAAATATGTAATTCTCTAATCTGGAGGATTGGAGAATTACGTATTTTTAACATGTATAGACTTATTATTCTAGCAATGGAAGAACTTGTATCATTGATATAAAGGCAGTGGCCACCAGAGGTTCCAATGGGAGGGAAAGGAAAGAATAGGTGTAGTAACATGGGGCATTTTCAGGACATTGGAATTGTTCTGCATGACACTGCAGTGATGGATACAGGCCATTACACACTTTGTCAAAACCTATAAAATGGTATAGGGCAAGGTGAAAACTAAAATGTAAACTATAGTCCTTGGTTAGTAGCAATGCTTCAATATGTATTCATCAATTACAACAAATGTATCACACTAATGAAGGATGTTGTTAATGTGGGAAAGTGTGGGAGAGGGAGGGAGAAGGGCATATGGGAATCTCCTATATTTTTGATATAACATTTATGTAATTTAAAGCTTCTTTAAAAATGAAAAAAAAACATTAAAAATATATAATTCTCTAGAGCAGATGTCTTCAGGAAAATTAAAATTGAACTTTGTCAAGTATCTTTTTGAAAGTCAAGGTTTTGTGTTTTTGCTTGTTTGTTTGTTTGTTTTATTTTTTGGTGCTTCCAAAATATGTGGGTGGGTGGGGAAGATAACTTCTCAGCCTCCACCTTCCAAAGGTACAACCTGATTTGTCTTCTGCCCTAAAATCCTGCCAAATTTTGGAGGATCATTGTATATTATTTTGCTTGTGGGAAGCCTTGAAAATATTTGTGAAATGGGATTTAATAGCAAAAGTAATTTGGGATGGAAAGCTTCCATTGCTTAGAACAGACATTTGGCTTTTGTGACACTTTGTGTATCTCTTTGTAAGCAGAGGTGTCTTTTGTGACAGTCCTCTTTGCTTCTTTCATTGTCAAAATATTTTTAAGGATTTTATTCATTATATAGTGAAGTGTTTTCTCTTTGGAGAAGACAGCATAGGTGTATATTTTCATCCTTTTCCACAATCTGTTTCTAACTTTATAAATTGAACAGGAACAGAAAGATACCCGTTCTGCATATTTGGCTTTATTTTTTCTATCCCTGCTGTTCAGGAGCCTGTGACACACCAAGCATGGGTAGCTGAAATGTGTTCTGTGGAGTGGCATGCTGAGAGCAGCACATAGCCTTGTTTCCCAGGACCATTAAGGAGGGCTCGTACTGCCTGAAATGTTGTTAGGCTGAGGTGAACGGCCTGTGATAAGGGCTGGGAGGAAATCTGAGGTCGTTCATCATCCCAGGAATTGGCTTCCTTATCAGAAACCTTTCCCACCATCTCCATGTGGTGCCGCATTAGTCAGGCCAGTGGGTGAAGGAACTGGGGCTGCTCTCTGGGGTCTGCCATCTGGGCAGCTGGCTCGGTGGTCCATCCATGTTTAAGGACATGCTGAGCCTGAAAGAGATAAGCACTGAATTATGCACAAGGAAAGGAGCAGAACTGATGACATTGTGTTTTTTAGGCAGTAGAGAGAAAGGAGTGTCTGTTGAGTTGTCTTTACCTAAACAGTGCATTAGGTTGTCTGTTTCCCTTGAGCATAACTGTTATGTAGGCATAAAATCCAGATGGCTCTTATGGCCTTTAAATTATGCATCTTTGGGTAATTTAGTAAAGAAAACATATGGAGAGTCTTGATGTTACATACGTGAACTGTCTTAACTATAGTGAGTAATATGGTCCAAAAAGTCAGCAAGATGTCATTTTGTTCTGGGGTCATCTTTCTGAACAGTACAGAATGCCCATCATTTGTTCAACCAGTGGGGAAAATTTAAAGGGGAAGAGGAGATTTTGCAATTGTGACAAAGTTAAGGGGATGTACACATGAACTTCCAAAAGTCGATTCTATCTGATACACAAGCTTAAAACCCTGCTGCCATCAAGCAATTAAATTGTTTCTCTGTACTCTTATTCCCATAGATCTCAAAACATTTCAAGAACAAGCTTGGCTGAAGCAGAGAAGAGAACCTCTACTGAGATTTATCCCAGGGCTTTTGCTGTTGGTACGTGGCCAAGTTGTTAATAAATAAAGTGATCAAGTCTGTCAGACAGAATTGAAGAAAGAAGAGTTACTTGTGCCAGGCCAAATTAAAATTTAAAAATCAGGAGGAATGAATAAATGGGATAAAGAAAAGGAAACTAGATCCATGTTTCCCAAAGTGCTAGCATGATAGAATCATTTTTGGGTGAGCACTCATAAAAATCTTTGGTCTCAGGAACAAACTTTAAACTCTGCTCCAAAAATTCCTTATTTCAGAATCGTCCCTTGGCATCACTTTTTATAATATGCATTTGCTTCTCGTATTCTTGCCACCACTCAAGCAGAATGGAAGTTCCAGGCTCCATCCCTAGCAGCCAGAGAGATAAAAGATCAACATGCCCTTGAGAACCTCAACAAATACCTTTCTTCAAATTAGTCTTTCTGTGGTTCTCGAGGGTTGTGTTTACATGATAACAGAGGAGATGTTTCATGATGTGGTAAAGTAACTCTTATTCTCAGTGAGTGTCCAACCTTCCAGAAGTGGAACCCGTTGTCTACACGGCTCATTTTATACCTTGGGCTCTGCCGTTGGCTAGTTTGTTCAGTACTTTCAGTGACAATGATCACAGAATAGCTGTTTCTTTCTGTTTAAGGAACCATATGTTCTTCATTAAAGGAACAGCACTAGAGAATTTTGGTCATTCCAAAGTTTGGGTTAAGATTGATCTGACACTGTTGAATTTCCATGTCTGCTGTTAACTTCTTGACTTCTGAGTTACTATAAAGATTGATTTGCACATATCCCGAGACTTTTAGGGAGACAATAATTAAAAACACCTCTTTCTTCCCCTCCCAATTATGGAACTGCAGAGAGAGATTACAATATCAGGTAGTTTTTGTTTTTTAAATAGCAGCAGCACAGTTGTGGTTCAAGTTGGTATCAGACTCATGAGACACAAAGAGGTTTTAATCTGCTATCACATTTAGATAGCTTTATGGAAAGATACAAGGCTGGAGGTTCTGCAGGAACAGATCTCTATCTTATCAAGAGGCCTAGCAGCTACACAAAGATCAGTTCTTTCTACCTCGTCTCACATATGTGTGTATGGCTGCCATAGACAAAACCCTAGGTGTGTGGGAGGGCACCTTGACTCAGAGAAGCCGCAGCTCCTTTTCCCCATTAATCTTGCATGTTACTCTAGTCATACAAGCCGAAGGCCTACACACCAACTCCTAGCTCCCCCAACCCTGGTGCAGATTCTCTCAACAGAGTAGAAAAGACACTCCCCATTTATCTGAACTCTATTGTTTCTAAGGAAACTATTCTGAGGGAGACCAGGTCATTGTCAGGGCTAATGGTAACCCTTCCCTCATCATTACTAAGTTAAAATGTCTCCAGTCAAGCTCCTGACCCTCCCCACCCCAACCTGCTCCTTCCTCAGGCTTCTCCAACACTATCAAGTCCAGTTCAATCTGCCAGTGGCTCAGGACAGGCATCTTGGAGTAAGCTTTGGCTCCTTCTTTCTTTCACTTGCCATGTCTACTGCCACCACTCTGGTCCAAGCCGCCATCATCTCTTCCTGCATTATTGCAACAGCCTCTTTGCTGGTCATCTTGCTTTTGTTGTTGCCCACTGTGTTCCCACAGCCCCCTACCTCCATCAAGAGGCTATTTTACACGTGGTAGCCAGAGTGATCCCCCAAAACAGAAAAGGAAAATAGAAATATATTATTCCTCTCTTCCAAGCCATCCAATAACTTCCCACTTGCTCAAAGTTAAAGCCAAACCCCCACAATGGCCCACAGGCTCTGACCGCCCCCACCCCATCACCTCTCTGTTGGCCTCTGTATCCCCTTCCTCTCTTCGACTGGTTCCCTCTAGCTAACTTGCCCTACCTCCTTCTAGCACTCATAACCCATTTGTCCACTGAAAGCCATGTTCTTTTCTGGAGCCCTTGTTAGCAAATTGGTTTTCTTGGTGATTGAAAGTTTGAAATCTACAGACTTATCACAACTTACCAGCATAGGTTTTCCTTTCTTTGAATTGAATGTGGTTACTTATGGCCTCCTTGGAGTTGCAGGGGCATTTCCTCATTAGACTAGAGGGATATGTGGCTGTTTGATTTCCTCTGATTGGATTTATGTGCTAAATTTCTTATCTAATTCTAGGATCTGTGGAGAAATTCTTTTGCAAGAATGTGCCTCAAGATGTGGAGATAGAAAATGAGGTACCCAGACCATGTACTGCATGAATAATCAACATCTTGATCACACTGTTATTTTTAAAAATTTTGAATAATCCCGGTGCTTCCAAAAGGGGGAAGGGCTTGCTTGAGTAGGAAAGGCATTATTTGTTAATTATACAAGTATGGGACATGGTGGATGGCAGAGGCTAAGTCCTTGAGTTGTGTTTTTTCCTAAAGCCAGGTTACAGTTTCAGAATTTTTTTTTTTTTTTAAGTCTCAGAGAGGCATTGCTTTAACAGAGTTGTGGCAATTGGAATGAAAACCTCTTTAAAATGGATTGTTGGCAATTATGTATAAGAATAAATGATTTAATGCAGGTGGGAACCTTGGCAAACAGCCATGCCTTTTCCAGGTGTCTCAGTTCTCTTATGCAGACACTCTTGGTTTTATAAATTCTAATATGCAGAATTGGTGTCATTAAGCATCAAGATAAGAAGCAAAACATTCACAGAATAAAAATATTGAGAGTTGTGGAATCCATACTCTTAAGTAAAATGAAAGACTAAGAATATAAACCTGAATCCTCAAAGACCTGAAATATCACTAAGTAAGTTTATCAAAGAACAGATTTTTTTTTGCTGTGTCTAAATGTGGGTGTAGATAGATACCCATCAATATAGAAATAAAAGGATAACTTACAGTTCTTTTCTTCTGATTTACAAATATATTTTAACATAGTTTTGTTATTAATAATAGCACATTTTCCCCATTGTTTTAAGGAGCATGTATTCTATGGGGTTTACACTGCATATACATTTCAGATGTGAACACCACATTATGGGGATAACAAAATTAAAATATGGGACTATTTACAGTCTTTCTGGCTTCTTGACTCCTGGGAGTTTGTGGTCATTTCTAGAATATTGTGGGAAGAGTGCTGCAGAATTGAAGGAAGCCAAAGAGCTTATTGTGGAATGGGGTAAAAGTACTGAAAGGAGGAAATAATTCACAAAGGCAGGGGAATGGGAATGGGTGTGGAGAACATTTTGGGGAAATTTAGAGAGCGTGGGAAGTATAGTCTCGGGGGCCACTTAACAACACAGGGAAGTTTGAAAAAGAGATAGATGGAGAAGCAGGAATTTAAGAAGTTTTATTGGAATTGGATTCTCTTTGGTATTTTTAGAAAGACTCCAGTAAATATTTCAATTGCTTCTTAAATTATTTTTGATGGTTGAATTGATGTTTATTTGAATAAGACTCACAGGACAGGCTTTGGAAGAGGCACAAGCACATTTTTGTTAAATTAATGTACAGGATCCTGGATCTCAAGTGAGCATCTCAGATTTATCCAGGATCAAGACAAGAGTACAAATTTATCACGTTGGCCTATCTATGGAATTTATAAGATTATGGAGTGAGAAAACAATAAGACAGGAAACATGATCACTTTCAGAGTTACGCTGAAAGTCAGACGGGTACCATGCTGAAATTGGGATTACAACTTTTTGGGGAATATGTGGTTTAGGACTGTATGTTCCAGGATGAGATGCAGTCCTGTGCGGCATTAGGAGGGAGCTCTAAAACGGGAACATTTGAAAAACATCTATTCCACTTTAATTGTCTATTCTATTAAAAATTTCATCTGGGAATTGGATTTTTAAAATAATCTTATTATTTTTTAGAACCATTTTAGATTTATAGAAAGAGTGAGAAGATAGTTCAGAGAATTCCCATATACTCTGCACCTAGTTTGGGTATTAGATTTAAACTCAACCTCAGTAGGAACCCGGTTTCTCAAGAAGCTGGAGTCATCCAGGGGAGGGGCAAGAAGGCTGGTGACAAAGACACTTTGAGAAGTTCAAGGCTTCTCTCCAGGACCAGCAGTGGAGGCCGCAAACCCCTGGTGTGGACTGGGCTGTAGCCATGAGATTACAGTGAGGCAGAGAACCATGCAACCGTGGTTGAGCCTCCTCCTTTCCAGCCACTGGTGATACTTGTGGCTTCTAGAGTACAAGACCGTGAGCTGTGGCTAACCGAGGCCAAAGAAATGCTAGTAGGGTAGAGTCCCCCAGAGAGGTTTAAAAGTCTTCAGTTGGGTTTCTCTGTTGATGTTTTTCATTTTGGTTTCCAAACTTTGGGATGTGGGCTCTGTGTTGGGGATGAGCTGGGCTGAAGCAAGGAAGAAGAATGAAGTACCTGGTCTGTGTGCAGCACATGCTTTGGACAAATGTAGCGCGTGCAATCTCTTTTATTTTTAAGATGTGACCTTTTCTCTCTGCACTACCCTTTTAATTACAGATTGTCTCTCCTTCCATTCCAGGAACACAAAAGAGATACTGTTTTCTCAAGATGGCTGCTACTGCCTGATGAAATATGGATTTGTGTATTTTCCCTTCTGTCGCACAAGGAGCTCGCTCGGGTTGCACAAGTCTGTCACCGCTTCCACCGGCTTGCAACTGACGAAAGCCTCTGTAAGCAGACAAAACAATAGAGGAAATGAATGGGCTAGAATCAGGGAGAAAATGTCCATATGGCTTCCAGTTCACTTTCTAATTTTCCATTGTCTAAGGGATGTCCTTAGAAAAGTGTGTTACACTTTCCTGGCCATTATCGTTTTGGGCTGTTACAATACTGCCATTCTTTTCTTTGTCCATCCGTCCAACCTGTGTATTGGGTAAGGTGAGGATAGGGAGAAGAATGAGACACTGACCCCACCCTCACAATACTCTTATGTTATCAGGGAGACAGATCTATAGTCAACTGAGATTTAGTTAATAATGACGATATTCATGATCATTATAAAACTTTTTTGAGTACCTGCAATATGCTAGGAATTGTACTAAGTACTTTATGCATATTAGCTCATTTATTTCTCAAATAATATGAATCCAAACTATTTCCATCCCCATGTTGTAGATGAAGGAAGTTAGTCTTGGAAAGACTAAATAATGGGTTTACTGTCTCCTGGCTAGTAGATGACATAGTCTATTGCTGAACTCCCATGAGTCTTATGCCTGTTTACACAAGTGAAAATTAAAGTATTGGGTAGCTATGGACAGAGGGAGTAACCCAGGAGGAGATAGCATTTCTACCAAATTTTGAAGAATGCGTAGGGTTTTAGTTTGCTAAAGGCTGTCAATGCAAAAATACCAGAAATGGGTATTTTATAATGGGAATTTATTAGGGTAAAATCTTATAGTTCTGAGGCTGTGAAAATGTCAAATCAAGGCATCATCAGAGATGCTGTCTCACCAAAGGTTGGCTGCTGGTAGATCCTAGACTCCTGGCCTGTGGCAAGGCAGGCTTGTGGCCAGTCTGTCTTCTCCTCCAGGTTCACTGTCTCCCTGAGCTCAGCTGTGGGCAATTAGGCATATGGCTCATCTCTCCTCTCTCTCTTTCAGGCCTTGTTGCTTCAGTTTTGGACTGCTCCGCTGATTCCAGCCTCTGCCTCTCTCTCAGCCTCTCAGGGTCTCTCTGTCTTTCTGTGGCTGTAGGTGATCCTGGTGTCCTCTCTCACATGGCAGGGTAAAAGCTTACAGTTCTGTTTCTCTGCTTATCTCTGCATGTTTCTCCTATTTATAAAAGACTCCAGCAAGAGGGCTGAGATCCACCCTGGGTCATGCCTAACTGAAATAATCCAATCAAAGGCCCCCAGCTGAATCCAATCCAATCAAAAAGTCCCACACCCACAGGAATGGATTAACTCCAAGAACATGATCTTTTCTGGGATTCATAAAAGCTTTGAACTGTCTCAAGTAGTGTTTTAAAAGATGGAGAAATGGAAGGTAGAGGGGCAAAGGACATTGTGAAGAGGTTGAATAGCATGAGGAAAGCAGCGAGGCATTGTATCAGTTAGGGATTATATTTAATTGTGGGTCACAGAGACCTGAAGTAAAAGTGGCCTAAACTAGAAAGGGTTTACTTTTCTCTCTAATGACATGAAATCCAGAGGTAGGTTGCCCAGGATTGCTTTAATGGCTCAGTGATGTCATTAAGGAGCCAGGTTTCTTCTCCATTTTTGTTCCACCATCCTTAGGTTCTGGCTTGCAGCTTCAAAGTCACCCCATGGCCACAAGATGGCTGCTGCAGCCCCAACCATCATGTCATAGTTCCAAAAAGAAGAAAAACAAGATAGGGAAGGGTAAAGGAACAACTACCATCTGAGTAAGCCCTATTTAAGATTTTTTTTCCTTAAAACCCTGTCCGATGACTTTTTAGATCTCATTGGCCACCCCTATTTATAAGGTAGGCTTGGAAATGCAGGTTGTTTTTTTTTTTTAAATGTGGTTATATTGTCTCCCTCAAAATATGAGGATTCTGTTAGAAAACAGAGGAGCACAGATATTGGGAAGGGAACTAGTAATACTTGCCACAGTCATGCAGATGTACTTGTGGAAGAGTGAGCATGCTGCTTGTGGAAAGCAATGATGGGAGTGCTGTGGAGAAGACCATCCTTCAATGCCATTACAAAGGTAAGATTTTATCCTCTAGATAACAGAGGACAGCAGGGGAGTGATGGTTGCAGGAAGATCAACCTGGACGTTTTGAAAGCATAAATCAGAAATCCCACATCAGGAATCAACAGGTCTGGGTGGCTGTTTGGAGGTGGGGCCTGGGGTTGTCCAAAATGACTTTGAGATTTCCAGTCTAAGGAATGGGAGGCTGCAGCAGCTTCCCTGTCTTATCGTGGCTTCATTCCACAGTTAGAGAAACAGTGCTCAATAATGTGTTGAGTACTGATGCCAGCAGCCTAATTCTGATACTTTCAAAGGCAGAACCATTCTCTTGCAAGAGGCCAGGTGAGTAGTGAAGAAAGAGGGTCTTAGGTTGCTTTGCTTTTCGGATTGCTTCCTCCAAGTGTTCATTGTAAGCTCCTTACCTAGGCAGCAGGGAAATCATAGGATTACTAAAACTAGGGCTCTGCACACTTTGGCTCACGGGCCAAATTCAGCAGCTGCGTGTTTTTGTAAATACCATTTTATTGGCGCACAGCCACACCTATTCGTTTACATATTGCCTCGGAGAGACAACAAAGCTGAGTAGTTGCAGCAGAGACCACAAGGCCGGCAAAGCCTTAAACAGGAGTCCATGGACTCCCAAGGGGTCTGTGGAAAGATTTCAGGGGGGTCTGTGAGCTTGAATTGAAAAAAAAAATCAACTTATCTTTATTTTCTCTGACCTCTAACTGAAATCTAGCATGTCCTTCACTTAGGAATGTATGCAATAAATAAATTACAGCAGTATTCATTTCACCTGACCGGCAAAGTCCCTGGGACAAAAATGGTTAAGAACCCCTGGCCTAAAATATTTACTCTCTGGCCCTTTACAAGTTGCCAACCCCTGCCTGATTCCTCTTCTAGTTTAATTTCTCTGTAAGGATAATACCATGGATCGTTTTGCTCCTGGGCCTGAGAATTAAGAATTCTTACAATGTTTAAGCTTTTTGGAACAAGTTTTTTTCAATTTTATTTAAATAAACCTATCAAACAAAAGAAAAAAGTAAAGTAAAATTTTGCTCCGGTGGCCTACTCACCCAAATGATTTTCCAAATTATGTGGCCATAGAAGTATATTAGAAATTAATTACAAACCCCTGACAAGGCTTTCTTCATGTTTCAATCTGACATATGTTTGTTATTGCATTCTTAAGTGTGAATACCAAGTCCTCAAATTCAAATTTTCCTCCAGCAGAGCAAAATGATGAAAGCAAAACTCAGTTATTTGTGGCTCACATTTAATTTTAAGATTACGATTTAAAGTGTCATTGTGCATTTCAACACTGGGACAAATATTTAGATGGATAGTGGCAACAATACTTCTGTGTGAATAATTCTTTCAGGAGAACTTTATTATGCAAGCAGTTGCTAAGGCAGCCCCTCTAATTACTACTGTAGCTTCACATTCACGAAATTGAGAGGGAAAAACAACAACAAACCAACCAGGCATCAATCAGATGCCCCCTGAGTTTACGGACAGGCACCGTAGCCCTCTGCAGGGTGGAACCTTGGATTTGCCGCTATTCAATATCCATCAGAAGCCCAGTGGAGGGAAAAGGTATTTCTAGAGGCCAGAGGCCAGAGGCTTTCCAAATCACCATTTTTTTTAGGCACTCTACGGTCTGTCCTTGGGTTAAGCTCAAACCTTCAGGAGCTGCTAGTTGTGTCCCTGCAGTGGAACTTCATCTGGCCTGCAGCCACCGGTTCATATTAAGTAACAAGACCTGGGAGACTCAGTGTGTGTTTTGGGGAAGCTTGTTTTTGGGAATGCTGGGGCCCATATCACACACCTCTCCCTCTGAGGACCCACGGGAAGGTCTCAGTACCACAAATAGCTAAACTCCTTCTAAGTGACTTTTCTTTTGTCTCATGGCACTGAACTGTGACTGTGCTTCTGTAGGAAGTATAGGAGCACCTCGGGGGTCTACCTCTAACATATATAAAAGACTTTGGGGTTATTCATTTTGTTGACCAAGCACAGTGCTGGCTTGGTTAAGCTTCCCTATCCTTGTTTCTCACCACATCCTTTTCTTGTTCCTATTTAAGTTATTTTGATCTCACTCTGCTTATAAGTCCTTATAAATTGCCCGACCTTGTTTAGGGATTAAGGCTTTGCAGAAAGTATGGGTTTTTAAACCTAAGCATGCATCAGAATCACCAGGTGGGCTTGTTAAATCACAGATTACTGGCCCCCACCCCCATTCTGATTCAATAGGTCTGAGGTAGGGCCCGAGGCTTTGGGTTTCTAATAGTTCTCAAGAGATGATAATGCTACTGGTCCAGGCACTACATTTTGACATAAAGAGACAAAATTAAAATGGGGCTTATTTAGTATATTAGTGCAACCTGCCAATCAAGCAGTCAGAAGTTTTTGTTCTTCTTTTTTAAATGATTCTTATGCAGCTGGCACTGAACCAGTCACTGTGGGGAGACTTGGGCCTTGTCCTGAGGGAATGTTCTGATTGGCTGCAGAGATAAGAAATACATGTAAATCAGAGAAAAGACAATGTCTAGCAACCGGAAGATCAGGGATAGGAAAATTCATTGTCAGTTTGGGCCTTTAGGAAGGAACTCAGGGAGAAAACAGGGCTTGAGCTGGTCTTTGAGTGAGGATGGGGTTTGAATAGTGGAATAAAGGACAGTGAGAAAGGGCATTATAATTAGAATCTTGTTCCTCCACAGAAGGTTCTGTGGGTGTGAACCTATTTGTAAATAGGATCTTCGAAGATGGAATTATTAATTAAGGTGTGGCCCACCTGAATGAGGGTGCACCTTAACCCAATATGGTTGTGGTCCTTATAAGCAAAGGGAATTGGACATGGAAGAGAAGGC
>JAQZBX010087788.1:0-12834 GCA_029593785.1 Cabassous unicinctus | reverse complement strand
TCACATAATTTTGAGAAATCTGGTTCCCAGCCATTAGTTGTGGTATTTGTAACTGTATATAAACTCTGACATAGCTTTTGGGTCCATCTGCTAAGCTACTCCCAAATTTCCAACATCTAAGCTTGGGAAGCTCTCAAACTTCAGTGTTTAGTTTGGAATGTGTGTCATGTTGGGGTATAAGGCTACTCTCAGAATGAACTCAAATATAGCTCATACTGGTAGAACTGTGTAACACTAACCCTTTATAATTAAAACATTGTCAAGCATTTCTTAAAACAAAGCAGTAGCTATTAGAAGTAGAAAATTAAAATGTAAGTTAAAACTGTGTGAGAGTGACTTAAAATTTTTATTCTAATAGGATGAGAATATTTTTTTCATGTAAAACAATAAATTTCAAAAAAATCATTCCTTATACAAGAACATAGCTTTTAAAATGGAGATTGAAGAACAAATAATGCTTTCTTTTCATTTGTAAATTAGATAGCTAGAAGTAAGTTATAATAGTTAAAATTCTTGCAGAAAACTCAATTCACCTGAGTAAAAGGACCAGCAGTAGGTTACTGGGACATATACAGGTAGATACTTATGTTAAAATCTTATATTTTAAATTAATATTTGCAAATAGTAACTGAGGAAAATACTAGTACATAATGTAATTTATAATCATAAATAAGGTTAGACATGGGCAAATAGGCAAACTAAATGTATATTTTTGGAACCTGCTTTTAAAACCTGATGTAACACTGAATAAAACATATGCACAAAAATGTTAAAAAAGAAGAGCAAAACTAAGTGGCATAGTAAAGTGTGTTTTGTTTTTTATTTTGGGTTCCCTCTCTCATGTAGGTTGTTCTTTTAATATGGCCCTTATTTTAAAAGTCTAGTAATTATGCTTATTACATTAGTTAGTAGTGACTTGGAGGTTTTTAAATTCATAGACATATTTTAATAACATAAATATGAACTAAACACATGTGAAACAAAATATCCACTAATAGTATATTACTAATAGTAATAGTAATAGTATGGCCTATTACAATTTATCTTTTATTTCTCTTTACCTTTACAGTGGCTGGCTTGTCTGAAATCTTTGATCAGATATTTGCTGCTAATGAAGGAGCTTTTCACTGATATCCTTATATTCTTTAACAGACAATTCAGCTGATTTTTCAGCATTTTGAAGTATACTGTTTTGTTGCTTCACGTAACAAAATAATATTGCCACTTGATTTCTGGGCAGTTATATTTTTCTTCTTTTCTCTGTTAACTGCATAAAAGTATGTACATATCATTTTTAAAATTACTGAAGTTTAAAAAGACATACTGTTAATTTCTTATGCATTCTTACCTTTGTTAGGAACTGCTGTATGTGAATTATTTTGCATATTACCATTCTTCCTTTGGAAAGTTGGTTTTCTGGCATGCTTATAATTAAAAAACTCCTAAATGTGAAAGTTTCATAAAAATGGGATTATCATTTAATAGCAACTTCAAGGGAATCGATATAATAAATAATATATCTTTATTTTAAAACATATTTATTTATACAGAGTTAAAAAAAAAAATCTAGGCAATATAATTATATAATTGTTCCCAAGAACTCACAAATGAACTTAATTTTGTCTCCAAGGCTGAGCTAGCAGGCAGAAGGTACAGCTACAAAATCAGCCCCCCTGCCACCTGAGAGCCTTCTTGTTGCTCAAATGTGCCCTCTCTCTAAGCCAAACTTAGCATATGAATGCATTACCTTTCCCCCAATGTGGGACATGACTCCCAGGGATGAGCCTCCCTGGCAACAAAGGATTAATACCAAGTGCCAACTGGCAACATGACTGGAAAAAGACCTTGAACAAAAGGGGGACAAAGTAAAGACAAATGAATTCATGTGGCTAAGAGACTTCAAAGAGAGTCGGGAGGTCATCCCAGAGGTAACGCTTATGCACAACTCAGTAGGATCTCATAGAACACCAAAGTGGATATCACCCCACACAGAGGGGCTCCTGAGGGCTCTGGAGACACCCAGGTCCTATATAAGGGGGCATAGCCCCAGAGATTGATGCCTTAACAGTGGGCTCTACTTGGGAATCTGTGCTCCTGAGAGTGATAGAGTTGGACTCAAATAAGTCCTCCCTGCACATGGTCCATCAATCCCTTTTTTCAAACCTATATGTGATGCTGGAGTTTGTAGGTGTATTTCCAGAGACTGGAGCCTCTGGCCTGCCCATGTGCCAGCTGTGCCTGGAATCTCAGTGGAGCTGCAACTCCTCTACAGCTCAATGGACTCACCCAAGTCACCTGATGAGGAGATGATGATGGACAATGGCCATCCCAGGGAATGGAGAGAGCCTGCAGCTGTAGGCAGGATAATCCCATCCACCATATCCATGGGATATTAGCCCCCTTTCACTTGGAGGTGGAGTGGACATCACCAACCCCAACTTCTCAGGATTGGGGGAAGAGCTATGGACTAGAGTGGACTTAATGGTATTCTGTTGTAGACATATTGTGATTCAAGCAATGGAAGAAGTTATAAAAGTGAGGTGGAGCCAGTGGCCACTAGACACTTTTGGGGCAGGGAGGGGGTGGGCAGTTGAAATACAGGGCTTTTTCAGGACTTGGGGGTTGTCCTCAGTGACATTGTGGTGATGGATATAGGCCATTTAACATCAGCATATACCATGCAGAACTGTGTGGGAGAGATTGTGGTCTACGATGTGAACTGTGATCTGTGCTTAGTGGCAAAGCCCCAGGATGTGTATATCCATTGCAGGTGATGTGCCACGCTAATGAAAGATGTTTATGTGGGATGTTATGGGAGGTGTGGGAGGTAGGGAACATGGGAATTCCTGTAATTTTTGTGTAACATTTATGTAATCTAATCATCTTTTAAAATATGTATAAAAAATAACATTTATGTAAGCAAATGCACATATATGCATATATATTTATATATCATTTTACAAATATTGGTTTGTATTGTGAAAAATTTGATTTTTACCCACAATAAAAATTTTTAAAAAAGAAAAAAATCAGCCCCCGAATAGAAATTTATAACTAGGGACAGGTAAAAATCTAGGAGAAAATATGGCAACAGCAACGAAAATAAAATATCAACATTAATAATTTATTATCTGAGAATCCAAGACATTTTATCAAATACTGCTCTCTGTTGCATGCAGAATGATGAATCCCTTCTGATAAATGAAGCTAAAATAATGTGTGATGATAATTGAGTAACCTTCCTCATAGCTGCATGTTTTCCTCATGACATTCCAGTATATTGAGGCTAAATGAAATGAAACCATGATGACTTTTGTTCCAAAATCAATTTTAAAAATCTTTCCAAAAGCAAGATTTTAAAATGGAATATGTTTCAAAAATACTAATAAGTTATGCATTCTTGTTTAAGAAGGTATTGGCTTGAAAATAGGAATATGTCCAATCTAGGAAAATATTTCTTATAAAAAGGAGATGTTTTCAAAGACCCCCAAATTCAGGAACAAATAAAGAATTATAATAAAACTAGGAGGAAAAAAATATTTGACCCAGTGTTACTTTGCCGATGAAGTAAATATTTTATGTTGATGGATACATAGATTATACTATTATGTTTTAGGCATGGTTTTAAAGCAATAAAAATGATTTATTAACAAATATACCAGCTCTTTACATAAGTGAGGGTTTTCCTTTAAACTAATTAGTTTCAGAGATCATACAATCTTAACAATCTTTCATTTCTAAAAATATTGTTGCAATCATTTGCACTTATCAGAACCAGCAGATAAGACATAATTTTTTAATGTTTCATCATGTCATTAAGATTTAATTAGTAATTAAATTTCATTCATGTATCAGTCACTATAAAAAGATCCAAAATTGAATTACCAATATATGTAATGATGTACCTCAATATACACACAAAAGTGGCTAAAATGAGAAAGACTGGCATACCAAGTATTGAGGAGGAGTAGTAGAAATTTGCTCTGTTGCACTGAGCAGGAGGGGTTTACAACAAACTGGTACAACACTTTGGTAAATAACATTATCCACAAGATTATAGAAACACATAATCTATGGTACAGCAATCCCACTCCAAAGTATTCCATTTCATAAATGTCCACACATGCACAACATAAGACATGAACAAAAATAGCCATTGCAGTATTATTTGTAGGAAATCCAATTTGAAGCAATCCAAATTTCTATCAATAGTAAAATAGATAAATTGTGGTATAGCCAAACACTGAAATACTATATCCAAGAACAAAACTCCAAATAATGTTGACCAAGAGAAGTCAGACACAAATTAAGAAAAACTGCATAGATTCCATAAAGTTCAAAAACAGACAAAATTAACCAAAATGTTCAAGGAGGTAAAATTACAAAAAAAAAAACACAATGATTATTGTAACAGTTAAGATGTTGGTTATCTCTGGGATTAGTGGCAGATTCTCAAATTTTCCAAACACACCTGTTACAATTTGGTCACCATTTAGGTTCTGTTTGCCAACATTATTCATAGATCTATTCAAAGTAGATGATACTGCACTCTCTTATGATATGAATGGAGTTATGAGAATTATTTTAAAGATTTATTTTATTTATTTCTCCTCCTCCATTGTTTGCACTTCCTGTCTGCTCTCTGTGTCGGATCATTGTGTGCTTGTCATTTTTTTTTAGGAGGTACTGGGAACTGAACCTGGGACTTCCTATGTGGGAGGGAGGTGTACAATGGCTTGAGCCAACACTACTGCGTGTTTTTTATGTCTCCTATTGTGTTTCCTTGTTGTGTCTCTTCATTGCATCATCTCATTGCATCAGCTTGTCATGCCAGCTGTTCTGTCAGCTCGCTGTCTTGTTTGTCTTCTTTAAGAGGCACCATGAATTGAACCTGGGACCTCCTGTGTGGTAGGTGGGTGCCCAACTGCTTGAGGCACATCTGCTTCCCTAGAGTTACTTTTATTTATAAACTCATTAAGCTTCTGTATTAGTCAGCCAAAGGGGTGCTAATGTGAAATACCAAAAATGGGTTGATCTTTACAAAGGGTATTTGGGGTAGAAGTCCATAGTTACCAGGCCAGAAAGCATAAGTTTCTTCTCCCACCAAAGTCCATTGCCACGTGTTGGAGCAAGATAGCTGCCAACGTTTGCCAGGGTTCAGGCTTCTTGGGTTCCTCTTTTCCTGGGGCTATGTTTCTCTCCAGGCTTAGCTCCTGTTTCCTCCACAAGGTCAGCTGTAGATGATCAGGTGAACAGCTCATTTCTCTTCTCCTGGGGTCTTCTCTCCAATATCAAAATTGCTTCTCAAAAACTGCTACTCAAAACTGCTTCAACTCTGTTCTTGCCATGCCTTTTATATTTGATTCCCCACCCACCAAGTGGTGAGGCTCAATGCCCTACTGACATGGCCCAGTCAATGCCCTAATCATAACTTAATCAAGCCCAGATTAACAGATCACTTTACAAGAATGATCCAATTATTTTTGGAATTCATAATTACATTAAATTGGCCAACGGCTACACTCCACCCTCTGAATTCCAAAAATACATTACAATATTCAAAAACCTTAAATCAGTAACAGTTCAACTACAAAATCATATCATAATCATTTTAAAGAAATACAGTTCATCTTGAGGCAAAGTCTTGTCTGCTATAGACCTCTTAAACTTACAAAACCATTTAACTGCTTCCGATACACAAATGGAAAGACAAAGGATAAACATTTTCAATATCATAAGAAGAAATTGGGATGTTAAACATGAGTCATGGATTCATTTACTGAACATGAGTTCAGTAAACCTGCAGGGCATCCTCCATTCTATTTCAAAGTCTGAGTCATTCTTAAGATGATGGTTTCTTCTCCTTGGGGCCACATGGGAACCCACCCTTTCCACAGGCTTGCCCAACAGCCATTTTCTAGGTTCAAACCTCATCAAGCATCTGGGTGTTGACCAAGCTCCAGACCTCACCACCCAAGAGTGTTGTGGTGATTGCCACACCTTACCCAATCTTTGGGTTAGAGTCTTAGCCCCCCTAGTACAGTGAGGTGAAGACAACATTCCCCCTAACCTTTGGCATACAGGTTCAACCCTCTCAGAGCAATGAGTTGGCCACCTGGCCTTCCCTAACCTTTGGCATACAGGTTCAACCCTCTCAGAGCAATGGGTTGACCACCTGCCTTCTCTAATCCATGGGGACAGATACACCCCTCTCAGACCTATGGGGTGTTGACCTTAACCACCCTAATCTTTGAGGAATGTGCTCCACCCTCTCTGTACCCTGGGGTGGCAAAACTCTCCCAGAACATTGGGTGGGTACATCCACCCTCTTCAACTGCTGGGGAAAACTCACCCTTTCTGTACATATGGGTAGGGCTCCTCTCTTGGCCCAAGGAGATGTCTTAAGTCCAGATCTCTGCTTCCACGGTTTTCTTCTTAAAGCTGATTCTCCTTCAATCTCTCCTTGCCGTGTCCTCTTTTGTCCAAGCTGACAGTGGTTTTGTTCATACAGCTCTCTCAAAAACTTTGTTGGTTTAGCATGCAGGAAGCAGGGGTCCAAGTCATCAGACAGTAAGACTTTCCACAAGTCTTTCTGAGATAGCTGCATCTTCAATTCTGATTTACAAGTTCCAAGTTTAGTAAAGTCTTCAAATAGGGCATTTTCATCTGGGAATTTGATTTCCAGAAACCTGAAAGTTCTGGAATCAATTTCTGTTTTCTTTGTGCCCAAAAGTTCAGTCCTTAGTGTATTTCGCTCATCTAGTACCTTGCTATAAGCTGCAAGGAGAAGCCAAGCCACATTCTCTGGGTTTACTTTGGAAAGTATTTCAGCTAAATGCCCAGGTTTGCCATTTCCAAATTCTGTCTTCCATATAACAAGAGGTGTTAATCTTGCTAAGATCTTTGCAACTTTAAAACATGGATCACCTTTCCTCCAGTTTCCAATAGTTTCATCATTTACTTCTAAGGCATCATAGAAAGTCTCTTTAGCATCCATATTACTATCAACAGTCTCTTCCAAGTGATCTAGGACTTTTCTATCAAGCATTTCACAATTTCTCCAAAAAATACCCCTTATCCTTTTATAAAACCATTCCAACATTTTGGTATATGCAAAAGCACTTCCCCACTCCTTGGTACCAAATTCTGTATTAGTCAGCCAAAGGGGTGCTAATGTGAAATACCAAAAATAGGTTGGTGTTTATAAAGGGTATTTATTTGGGGTAGAAGTTCAAGTTACCAGGCCAGAAAGCGTAAGTTTCTTCTCCCACCAAAGTCTATTGCCATGTGTTAGAGCAAGACAGCTGCCGACGTTTGCCAGGGTTCAGGCTTCTTGGGTTCCTCTCTTCCTGGGGCTGCATTTCTCTCCAGGCTTAGCTCCTGTTTCCTCCACGAGGTCAGCTGTAGATGATCAGGCAAACAGCTTGCTTCTCTTCTCCCCATTATCAAAATTGCTTCTCAAAAACTGCTACTCGAAACTGCTTCAACTCTGTTCTTGCCATGCCTTTTATATTTGATTCCCCACCCACCAAGTGGTGGGTCTCAATGCCCTACTGACAAGGCCCAGTCAATGCCCTAATCATAACTTAATCAAGCCCCAATTAACAGATCAGTTTACAAGCATGATCCAATTATAATTTTGGAATTCATAATTACATTAAATTGGCCAACGGCTACAGCTACACATAAATGACTGTAATAAAAAAATTCTCAACTAAATAATATGTAGCAATATATGAGATTTTTATAAAATCTATCAGCCAAAAAATTAATCAATCATAAGGCACTTAGCATATCTTTCTTGGTCTGAACATTATTCTGGTAGTAACTAAAATAGATCTTTCCCATCCCTGAACCTGTTTTTCTAAAGTTCTGACCAGATTACAAAAAATAAACTTTTTTTTTTTTTGAGATTAATATGAGGAATATTTAGGTTTATTTAATCTTAACACTTATGTCATATGTGCCTCAGAATTTTTTTTAAGGTGGTACCAGGGATTGAATCCAGGACCTCATACATGCAAAGCAGGTGCTCAGCCAATGAGCCATACCCACTCTCCAGAAAAATCTTTAAAAAGACATAAAACATTACAGATGTGATTATACTTTTTCCCTGCTCTCACTCCCCCCTCTCCTCAGGAAAACAAAATCATGAAATGAATGTTTACTGTTTCTATCCCCATTTTTACCTTTTAATTATTTATGTATCCATAAACAATAAATAACATTGTTTTTACAGGGTTTAACTTGTACAAGTGGTTGTACCAATTTACATTTCCACCAGCAGTGTATCCTCACCAAATCTTGGCACATCTCTCTGATTTTCTCAAGATCTTCACTCCTGCAATCAACCCCTCCCCTTTTGTATCATTTTCTCTCTCTCTACTGGATCATTCCTATTAGCCTACAAATATGCTCTAGCATCTTTTATCTTAAAAAAAAAAATAGACCCCTGACCTAGCCACTTCCAACTCTTGCCACTTCTTTCTTCCTTTCTAGTGCAAAGTTCCTTGAAAAAGGTGTCTTTTGTTATTCTCTCCACTTTACTTACTTACATGCTCCCCTCAACCCATTGACATTATTAATAAAAGTCACCAATTACTTCCATGTTACCCAATTCAGTACCTATTTCTATTATCCTTGACCTTGCAGTCACATTTGATACACTACTCCCTTCTTGGGATCAGATGTGGCTTAAGCAGTTGAGTGCTGGCTTCCTACATGGGAGGTCCCAGATTCAGTCCCCAGTGCCTCCAAAAAACAAAACAAAAAAGCAAACAAGCAAACAAATGAAAAAACCAACTCAGGGAGCCAATGTGGCTCAGTGGTTGAGCGCTGGCTTCCCACATACAAGGTCCCAGGTTCGATCCCTGGCCCTAGTACCTCAAAAAAAATACAAACAAGACTCCCTTCTTTTTGAAACATTATTGTCTCTTAGCTTCCATGGCACTGCAGTCCTATCTCACTGGCATTTTATTTTCAATTCTCCTTTGCCTATGGCTCATGTTCCTCAACTTAACTTCTAAAAGCTGGAATAACCCCAGAGCTCTCTCCTAGGCTTCCTTCTCTTCTACAGAATGGAAGAAACTGCTGGATAGCTATTGAATTCATTCTCCCCTTTCTAGCAATCAACCTAACTGTCTAGCTACTCTATCTTTCCCAGAAGCCTTGTCAT
Source organism: Cabassous unicinctus (assembly GCA_029593785.1). NCBI lineage: Eukaryota > Metazoa > Chordata > Mammalia > Cingulata > Chlamyphoridae > Cabassous > Cabassous unicinctus. The sequence goes on along the minus strand of JAQZBX010087788.1, from coordinate 3,659 downwards.
TAGCTGTGACCATGTAACTAAGTTCTCACTAATGAGGTGTGCATGGAAGTTGTGTGTGCCACTGTCTGGCCAAAGTGTTAGAAACAGTAGACCTCTTTCCCCTTAACATGGGCAGGGGACAGCACAGAGGGAGGGTAACCTGGCCTTGACAAATCAGACAAGACCCTGAGGGATGGATGAAAAACAAAATGAGAGGAAAGCATCTTCCAGCTTCTCTCTTGCCAATTCCTTTCTTCAAGAAGTATATGCAATTCCTTTTAAAAAACATGGAATCAGATCAGATCACTCCTCTTAAAATTTTTTAAAATAATGTTCCTTTCACACTTGGAATAAAACCTAACCTTGTCACCATGGCCTTTGAAGGTCTGGATGATTTGAGCCTCACCTACCTGTCTGTGTCCAGTCACAGTGACCTTCTTTCCTTTCTTAAAGGGCATGAAGTTATTTCTTGCCTCACATTTTTTGAACATGCTACTCCCTGTACCTAGAATGCTTTTCCCAGCCTCCACGGTTACCACCTACTGATCCTTCAGCTCTGAGTTTCAAAATCACCTGCTGAGGCCTTTCTCTAACATCCAACAAAATGTTTCTTCTCTCAAATGAATCTCCTTCATGACAATTAATTTGTGTGTATATACATGTATACACACATGTAAAAAATGTAGATATATGGGGAGGAGGAGGGAATTGTTTGCTTGTTCATTGCCTGCCCAGCAGACAGTAAGTTCCATGAGTACAAGAGCTTGTTCACTGTTCATTCCTGAAGGCTTAGGACAGTACCTGGAAGTTCAGTGCTCAATAAGTATTTGTTGAATAAATAAAGGCAAGTCTTGTGCAACATGCAACTTGCCCCATTATACTTAGAATGCTTTTTTCTACCTTAAAATCAACAAAAAAAACAACTAACCAGTTTAACACTGTCCAATTAGAGAGCTATTCACTATAACTTGGGACCATACCAAGAAATCTTCCTCATATCATTTTACTGGCTTCCTTCACCACTGATTTCATTCATTCATCACTGTTTCACTCATCATCACCTGGTCTTAATTACTAAAACCCTAAATATGTATCTCTAGGCATTCTTTAATTCAGCCATTTGAGTGGGGACTTAAGAATCATCTAATTCTCAGTTGAGCAGAAACTTGGGTTAACTGGCCTGTAAAAGATTACACAGTAAGTGGCAGAGATATGAAGTGAACCCAAGCACCTGGTTTAATTTAGTGCTTTTCCAAAAATCCTTTTCTGCCTGGTACATTTTCCATGAAGAACAACTATTATCCAAAGAGACTCATACACTGGGTGTCTGTTAATGAAATACAAGAACCTCACCCAGGATCAAGAATCAAGCTGTCTCTAAATTGGCACTATTACCACTGGAAATCCAAATTGTAAGTTGTCCATTACAAAGTTAGAGTTACAATAGTTAATAAACTTGCTAAGTCATTAAAAAAAAAAGTCTTCATTAGGGAACTTTTGGCAATAAGTAACATTCTTTTAGGAACAGCAGTAGTCTCCCCACTCCCTTTGCCCAAAAAGGAGGAAATTGGAAAATAGCACTAGTTGATTGAAGAAAACATTTGCACAGGTTGCTTTTAGACACAAAAACTTCAATACTGTGAAAAATCAGAGACTTCCTGTAGCAAGGTACTAAAGGGATTTCCCTTTTCTTGTTTCACATTGTAAAAAAAAAAAAAAAAAAAAAAAAAAGGCCAAACAGCTATTTTTACACAATCAGGTAAGCACTTGCACCAGCACAACAATTTCCTTCTGACTTCGCATGAAGAGGCCACCTTCTTCCCGCTGCAGAGTCGCAGAGCAGAACAAGGCACGTGGGGGCGTCTGCACTGAGGCTGAGAGGCATCCCAAGGACTCCCTCCGCTGCAGAGGAAGCCCCTGCAAGGCCCTCGCAGGCACCCGCCCCACCGCCGCCCCGCCCACCAGGCCTGGCTCTCCATCATCTCCCTTTCCTCTGGAAGGACAGGGCAGGGCCCAGGGGTGTGGAGGGACTACTGCAGGGAGAGCCTGGGTCCCCTCATTCAGGTTCACAGTGGCTGCCGCACTAGCCGGAAAGCAGACTCTTCTTCCGGGTGTGGGACCCGCCGCCTCCTTGAGATGCCCAGGCAGCTCCTGAAAACATTTTTTCAAGATTTGGTTTTAAAAGATTCCTATAGGTTAATTCAAAGACAATCTGATTTTTTTATGGAAAAATAGAATACTCTTTATTCAATTTTTGATGATTTATGCTAAATAGGTGAACCATTTGGTGACATGAAATATCAATGGTAAGAATTATTGAATAAGTTGTATTGGAGTATCAATATTTCAAGATTTGAAATGCACTGAGGTGTTAAGTAGAAATCAGTAATTTAAATTTTTAGTCAGACTAAACAGCTTTATCATCAAAAAGCCTATTATTATAAAAACATGTTTATTCCCTTTGTGTACTGTGAAATCAATGAGCTTATTACCAACATTTTTACTGAGCTATAAAGCTACTTAAGATTTATATTTATGAGAATAATATCTAATTTCATTTATGCTAAAATTATAATGAATTGGTACTTGAAAATTATTAAAAATTGAATATTTATTTTCATTCTGTACACTTAAAAAACAACTTAAGCTTTAAGGAGTCAAATTAAATCACTGGCAACATTTATTGATTTAAGTGTTGAAGCATAATATGTTTAATATGGACATTTACTGGTTCTCAATTAGTCTAAATGTATTTTTCAAAATTGTAGAAGCACATCAAGAGGCCAAATAGATTATCTGTGTCACATGCCTACTAACATCACTTCTATAACAGTCTTACTAAATGTTATCTGAAGAAGTATATGCTTGAACACCTCCAGGGGTGGAGGACTTACTACTTTGTGGGTCAGGATAGAAAAGTCTAATATTTCTAACAGAAAGCTTTCTCTTAGCCTGGGACAAAATCTCAATCTATGAGGCTTTCAACTGTTAATTTCAGTCCATCTCTTATGGTTATTCATTAGTCAAGAAAATACTGATTGTCAACTATGTGCCAGGCACTGTTTTAGGCACAAAGGATACAGCAATGAGTAAACAAAATAGATAGAAACCATGTGGCTTTCATTCTAGTGGGGGAGGGGAAACAATGAATTTAGAGGAACACGTAAAACATATAGTATGTTAACAGAGAAAAATAAAGAAAGAAAGGGGGACTAGAAATGTTGAGGTCGGGAATATATAAGTCCAATCCCTATTCCACATGGGTAATCTTTTAACAATTTTGATAGATACATCCTGCTTGTGACTGTCAAAGAAAAACATCCCTAGCTTTTCCAATGTTGTCAGTAGAATGCATTAGCGATGCTTCACTACCCTGGTTACTACTGGATGTGCTTCAGTTTATCTTGGTTCATTCTTAGAGCATAAGGACTAGAAATGAGTTTTATATTCTAAGTGTACTATGACAAGTACTTACTAGAACTTGTTGCTGCAGACTAAAATTGCATAAGATTTTCTGGCAGGTGCATTGTCCCATAGATTCAAAAAATGATTTAACAAAACCTCCTAAAATATTTCACACAAATCATTGCAAAGCCTCAGATTTCTCACATTTTGTAGTTGAGCATTTGAGATTTTATAGCCAAGTAAAGGACCCTTTAGTGTTTTGTATGTCTTTATCT
>JAQZBX010087787.1:0-12840 GCA_029593785.1 Cabassous unicinctus | reverse complement strand
CCCACACTGGAGAAAATCAAACTTCCTTTACTTTCAACAATGCTCAAGTCTGAAGAGGAACTTTTGAGAAAGAGAAAGAAATGCAGTTGATAAAGACACTCAAACTTGGGCAGTTGTAGTCCCAAACTGGGAATGCTCTGTGAGTACTTGAAAAGCCTGAATATATCAAAGCTTCAATTCCTGGGTCTACTAGCATTGGAAATGGAACAATATGAACCCAGAGATTTATAAGACCAGAGAAAGTTGCTGATTCAGGACAGAGAAATAAAGGAGGATCTGGACTAGACCAAGATGGAGCTATTTCCATTATATATATTCAGCTAAGGATTTTCTCCATTTTTCCCCAAGTTACATATTATATGCAATTTATTGTGTACATAATTCAGTTAGCTTCAATAAATGATCAAATTTAATCCATTGCAGGGGGTCACTTGTTCCACCTTGCACTTTATCTTGTGATTATAAAATTCTCAGTAGAATAACTTCTTTATGTATTGTTGAAGAGAAATGGCTAAACTGGGTTGAATCCCACTGACAATTCAAGATTCTTGGGGGCAGAGCAGGTCAGTAGCATACATCACAGAATGGTATCTATTTAAGGCTGACTGCTTAGTGGACATGCTGCACAGTTTCATTTGCCATTTTCCCATTGACTGAAATACTAGGAATCAAATGGTGGTTGTATTCACATTTGGGCTAATTCCAAAGGAAAAAGAATCATATAGCATTACAAGCAGTGAAAGAGACTTTATATCTCATCTCTAGCCAAACCCTCAAATCTTAAGGAATTTGAATTTGAGTCAGTAAATGACTTGTTCAAGGTTGCCAAGGGAAGCAGCAGAGCCGGAATTTGATTGTAGATTTCCAGGCTCCACTCCTGGGTTCTACAGCCCCGGCTTTGATTTCACCAAATTTGCTTGTTCTGGCAAGAGAGAAAGCCTCTCAATCTGTTTCTGGAATGAAATTTTCCCTGCCATTTGCAACACTCCAGAGAATAGAAACATAACAAAATCATTGTTTTATGTTAATACTTCCATTTCCAGCCATCTAGGCAATCAATCAGAACTTTTATCTTCTTGCCTGAAGAGACAAGGACATTTAATTCACAACAATTTCCTTTTCCCTTTCTCTCAGCAACTCTACTAAATAAAACATGATGGATCACATACTACATCTGCATACCAGTGAAAACAGGGCCTCTGCTCTGCTAGAACAGGGAGGCAGACTGCTCCTGCTTGTACATGACAGAGGCTAAACAGAGGTTATGGCTGGGAAATGTTCCCATTCTGCACCTGAGAACATTTTCGGCCTAAAGAAAGTAGTCCAGTTAACAGCCAAAGTGAAAACTGGAAGCTATGCTAAAAATTAATAAATAAATTCCTATCAACCAGGGGCAGAGGGACACAACACTGCCAGATTAAGGCTAGTTTTTAATAACACTTGAGTCTTAGAGAGCAGAGATAGTGCATCATCTAGCCAAGTATTCATGTTTCTATATTGGTCCTTTGAGTTAATTTCCTCCTTCCCATGACAATTAAAATAGAGATTTTTTGAAGCTGTACATTTAGAGAGACTATTCATCTTTCCTTTTCTTAAGAATGAACAGGATGCTTTTATTTTGTACTTGCTTTAGAGCAGCAACTCAGCAAGCCTTGCCATCTCTTGCACATGGAGCTATTGATTATACAATTAACTGGACCATAAGACATAGTCCAATCCAGCCACCTGATTTTGTGCAGACAGAGGTTTGCATTTCTACTTCTTCATTTTCTCCTACTGAGAGTTTATTTTTTCCTTAAGATCAAGGGTAAGCCATGAGGTAGTGACTTAAATGCATGCCTCCTTCCTCTTAGTGACAATGCTGGTTTCACTCATTCATACATTCATTCACTTAGGGGCTCCTGCTATGTGCCTGGAATGTAAAGATTAACAAGATGCAGTAGTTGTCCACAAAATGTTTACAAATTGGTGAGGGATTATAGATAAATAAGAGTTAATAAAGTGGAATGAATATGAGAATCTACAGGAGCATAGAAGAGAGGCTCATAATCCAATCTGAGAAAGCAAAATCTAAGCTGCAACGTGAAGGATGGAGAGGAATTAGCTTAAAGAAGGATGGGAGGAAAAAGGCAGGTGGAATAACCTGAAGTGAGAAAGCCCGGCTCATTCAAGGAAAAATGTGCCATTTATGCACAGGATGGATGTATCACTGAGAATGGTGGGAGAAAAAGTTGGAGAAGGAAATTGTTTAGGGCCCCGTGAACCATGCTAAGGAATTTGACTTGCTATTTATAACAATGGGGAATGACTGTTAGAACAAGAATGACAAAAATAAGTTGATATTATAAAACAATTACTCAGGCTGGATGAGTGTGTGTGGATGATCAATTAGAGAAGATAAAAAGAAACTTAGAATAGGTACTACCACCAACCCTACCACAGCCAGGGATCTCTACCTGCAAATTCTTTGGCCACAATTCAGAAGGGACCTTAACTTATTTAGGAAATGAACAAACATTGGAAATTACACTGACTTGGTAACCAAATTCCATTGTGTCCCCAAGTTACTTCTCTACTGCCCACCTTAGGACTTATTATGTTAAGTCTACTATTTGAAAAATAAATAATCTCCATCTGTCTTCACAAGTAATAAGAGGAAAATAGGAAGTAATCATGCAAGATTCACTAGCTCCTCACTGATCCTGATAGGCCCACCATCTTACTTAGTCTAGTTTAGCTTCACGTTAGTAGACACCAATATAGCTCTCAAGGATAATCCTCATGTACATTATTCCAAGGGGTAGTCTGTTTAGCCTCTTTCACTTTTCAATCTCAATGTGAGTTTGAATTTAGAGACCAAGGCAGGCCACTTCTAAAATCAAGAAAGGTTGGCTCACATACATTCCAGGAGGGGTGTAGAGAACGACCTAACCAGGAGGGAGGTGATGGGAGGGGCTGGGGATGGTTTTTGGATGTCTCTCACACATGACCAGTTCCCTTTCTTTCATTTTGGGCCATTTTCTATATTGAACAGAAAGCATTAAAGCCTACCTTCCTACACAGGTGTTCTTGTTGAACCTTGGGTTTACTCAATGCCTCATTACTCGCTATGAAATTATCTCACAAAAAATTGACTTGGCCTTATATCAGCCTAGGTATCTGAAACTACCCCAGAACATGCCCTGCGGTTTTCAAGGCAACTTTTTAAAGGCAAGGCTCTCTTAGGATCCCAAACCCATTTCCCCAGGTCTGATAACATTTGTTCAGTTAACATTTCCTGAATTGAATTAAATCAGTAAACTTTCAAAGAAACAAATGGCTCAGAATCTCTATACATGGTCTGCACCTTGCAAACAGTGTCCCAATGCTAAGGGTATAGTGTGGGGCATGCCTAGCCTTTGGGACCCAGAGATGGCACCACGGACTAGGCTGATGGCCCTGTCAGGGTGAAGGTGATGGATGGATTCGCACAAGGGAGGCTGCTATTCTAATAAGGTTTATCTGAGTTAGGCCAGAATAACCATCTGCCTGTCACCACAGGGAGCGCAATTTGACATAAATGAAGACAAGGACAATGATCAAGTCTGAAAGAGAGTTAATTGAAAAGGAGTATCTAGCTCTGACTTGCAGATTGAGCTTCTCAGGAGGATTTGGAGAAGGCAGAGTGAATCAATGATTTTACATGCAGGGATTTCCTCTGAGAGACACAAACAGCATAACATTACTGACCTCAAATCAGGAAAAGGCCAATATCACAGTGGTTCAAAGGGGGTTAGTTTTCAGGAGTCACATCTCTTAATTGCAGTGCTCATTAAAAAAGTGTCTTTCTTTCCTTTTAGAGCTTTTAAAAATATCAAAGGAAAGGGGAATGAAAAAGTGGGGCAAGAAGTATTTGACTCTTTCGTCTTTTGATTGAAAGATAAAGGAAATTGGTTAAGGACCCATTTTTCTGTTAATTCACTGGGACTCAATAATTAATAAGCGTCTGTTACAGAACAGCCAGCATTGCCTTATGTCTTAATGATCATGACTTCTATATATTCTCTATCATGCTATTTAGATCTCGGCTCAAATCTTATTTCTTCAGAGAAGCATCTTGGACACCACCCGATCTATGTAATTCTCTATCAATAATTACTCATATGCACATTTCTTTACTGTATTTAGTGGTACATGATATTATATACTTATTTGTCTGTTTATCTTCCTAACCTGGTTGACTGTGACCTCCTTGAAGAAAGGACATTGTTTAACTTACTACTGTATCTTCAGTCCCAGAATAGTGCTTGAAATTGTTAAAAGGAGTGGCTGAATATCCTGTGTAAAAATTATAAAGTTTATTTCTAATAATAATAATTTTAAACTTTTAAAAATTGTTTGGAAAAACATTGTATTATGGATTTCTTTATTCTTCTATGATGAAAACAAACAAAAACAAAGAGGGTAAAAGAACCTTTGCAGTAAGCAACAAAAATGTTAGTTGTACTGGGGGAAAACCTACCAAAAATTAATGACAGAGAAAATTCAAAAAAGTGCCATGTACGTGACAGGCCTAATATATAAATATAATAAAAATAAGTTACCAATTCTGCACAGATTAACTCTCAGCTTTCCATTCTCCAGCCTCATTGTTTTTTCTGGTGACCTATATTCAAATTATTAACTCCATGAGTTTACACAATATATTTAGTTCATAATAGTGCAATCATAACAGTATTTGTCCTTTCGTGTCTGGCTTGCTTCACTCAACATAATGTCCTCCAGGTTCCTCCTCCATGTCGTCATATACTTCACGAGTTCGTTTCTTCTTACAGCTGCATAATATTTCATTGTATGTGCACACCACAATTTGTTTATTCATTCATTAGTTGATGGACACCTGGGTTGTTTCGAACATTTGGCAATTGTGAATAATGCTGCTATGAACGTGGGTGTGCAGATGTCTGTTTGTGTCTCTGCTCTTATTTCTTCTGGGTATATACCTAGTAATGGTATTGCTGGGTCACATGGCAAGTGTATATCAACTTCCTTAGGAACTGCCAAACAGTCATCCACAATGGCTGTACCATTCTATATTTCCACCAACAGTGAATAAGCATCTCTATCTCTCCACATCCTCTCCAACATTTACAGTTTTCTGACTTTTTAATAGTGGCCAGTCTAATAGATGTGAAATGTAGTTTTGATTTGCATTTCCCTAATCACTAGTGATATTGAACATTTTTACATGTGTTTCTTTGCCATTTGTATTTCTTCTTTGGACAGTTGTCTTTTCAAGCCTTTTGACCATTTTTAAATCAGGTAGTTTGTCTTTTTATTGATGAGTTGTATGATCTCTTTGTATATCATGGATATTAAACCCTTTTTGGATATGTGATTTCCAAATATTTTCTCCCTTTGAGTTGGCTGCCTTTTCACCCTTTTGCACCTTTGAGGTGCAAAAGTGTTTAATTTTGAGGAGGTCCCATTTATTTATATTTTCTTTTGTTGCTCGTGATTTCGGTGTAAGGTTTTAGAAAAACTACTGTCTACCACAAGATCTTGGAAGATGTTTTCCTACATTTTCTTCATGAGTTTTATGGTTGTCACTTTTATACATCTTTGGAAATGAATAGAAATGGTGAAAGTATTTCATGGTGTTTGTAACTAGCAGAGATATTATATGGGTATGACAGTGGTTGAAAGGGAAAGTCTAAGGTCATGTATATTACTAGAAGGGAAGCTAAAAACTGTAACATGGGACTGTATAAGATAGTAAAACCGTATGTAAAACACGAATATGGGCGATATTGCATATACAAAATTGTTTCTATAAAATATAAATACAAATATACTAAAGAAAAGGAAGAAGAATACCAGTTATGTATGGAAGGGGAAGCACAGAGAAATTGAGAGGTGAGTTTTTTTTGTTTGTTTATTTTTTGTTTCTTCTCTTCCTGTTGGAATAATGAAAGTGCTCTGAGAATGATTGAAATGATGTGAATGCACAATATGTGATTATACCGAATACCATTGATAGTACACTTTGGATGGATTTATGCTTTATTAATATGTATCAATAAAATTGATTTGTTAAAAAAAATAAGTTAGGTGGAGTAAACTATGCAAGACTTGTAAATTTCATCATATACCTGGTATCTATGATTCCTTTAGAGTGATTATTGTTATTCAACTTTGATGAATAAGCTGTTGAGACAAGATGTGTATATTTTAATTGAAATTTTTCTTGAAATAATTACAGATTCACATGCAGTTGTAAGAAATATATAAAAACAATCCTAGGTACTGTTTACCTGGTTTCCCCCCAAAATAATATTTTATAAAACTATAGTACAATATCACAAACAAAATATTGACATTGATACAATCTATCAACCTTACTGAGATTTCTCCAGTTTCACTTGTACTCATTTGTGTGTTTCTATATTTAGTTCTCTGCAATTTATTCCATGTGTAAATTGGAGTGTCTGCCACTACACTCAAGATACTGAACAGTTCCATCATTACAAAGGAGTCTTCCTGTTGCTCTTTTGTAACCTCATCAACCTCCCTTTCACCCTCCCTATTCCCTAATTTCTGACAACCACTAATTTGTTCTCCATTTCTATAATGTCATCATTTAAAAAATATTATATAAGTGGATTACAGTATGTAATCTTTTGGGCTTGGCTTTTTTCACTCAGCAAAATTCTCAGGAGATTCATTTAAGTTGTTGCATCTATCAATAGCTCATTCTTTTTTTTAAACTTCTGGGTAGCATTTCATAGTATGTATGCACCACAATTTGTTTATCCTACCTATTGAAGGATATCTGGGCTGTTTATAGGTTTTGGCTACTATGAATATGCTGCTATGAACTTTCATTATATGTTTTTGTGTGAACATTAAGTTTTCATTTCTCTTACATTCACTTTTAAGGAAAGCACATTTAAAGGATGTTAAGAGAATAGTAAACTTTTCTGCCAAAAATACTTTGCAAAAATTGTAGTTGGAAAGGTTTATTAGCTTCGGACATTTGTGGATGGACTATATGGAACAAATTACATCACGTGCCTCCTGATGTGAAGCACTAAGTAGGACATAACAATACTTACATAGAATTCATGCCCAAAATCTATAACCTGAATTCGATCATGAGAAAGATCAGACAAACTCAAAGTGAGGAACATTCTTCAAAATAAATGGCCTAACTCTTCAAAATGTCAAGGGAGATTAAAGGAGACGAAAGGGACATGAAAACTAAATGCAATGTGTGATCCTGGCTTGGATTATGGACCAGAAAAAATGTTAAACAAGGACTTTATTGGGACAACTGGTGAAATTAAATAAGGCCTGTCATTTGTTAATAGTATTGTGTCAATTTTAAACTTTCTGACATTGGTAATTGTATTGTGGTTACAAAAGTTTATGTCCTTGTTCTTGGAAAACATACTCTGAAATATGGTATCTTCAATTTATTCTTATATGGTACAGAAACGATGTATATCCATATGTGGAGAAACAAAGAAGGATAAAGCAAATGTGGCAAAATACTAGCAGTTGGTGAATATGGGTTAAGCATATACAGGAGTCTTTGCATTATTTATGCACCTCTATGTAAGTTTGAAATCACATCAAAAGAAAAAGTTGAAAAGAGAATCATTATTGTTTTCAATGGTTCAATGTTGAGAGATGTCAGGAATCTGGCCTAAGGAGAAGGCAAGGGACAAAATGTTCTGGAAAAAAGGATAGGGTTTTTCAGAAACCTGTAGGAAAGAGAGTGAACCATAATTCCTTTGAATTTCAAGGCCTGTGGCCCATGAGGTGGGTAAGGGAAAGGAAAGGGAAGTGAATTCGCAAAATATCTCAAAGATGCTTGCTGGGGATGAGTAGAGGGGGTGAGTTCGCCAGACTACAGAGCATTTGTGGGAGCTGCCGCACCTTGGAATAGTGCCTCAGATGTAATAGGGGGCTCAATAAACATTACTGAACAATATCCCATATGACTGACGGTGGGCAGGCAGCTGTCAGACTGCCGGGCAAAAGCTGTTGCACGTGCGTGCTTATCTCTTGGGACAAAGATGCTACTTGGAACATCTTGGAATTTCTTGGAGTTGCCCTTATGACTAAGTCCATGTTTCCATCTCCCATCTGTCTTGATTTTCACTTCTCAATCAGAGCTTTTAGCAGCATCTGTATTAATCTGTATTAGCTGCTGATATTTTCTTATTGAGGCCTGAGGATGGACCCTGGACTACGTCTTTCATCCATATATGTTAGGACAGATTTGGCCCTTTTCTTAACACACACTTCTTAAGAGAACTTTTGTTATTTTCTTTAATATGCATATTTTGAGAATACGTTAGAAAATATGGACAACCGTAAAGAAATATTTCCAATCCCATTTTATTGAAATTACCAGTGAGAACATTTTAGTGTCTATTCTATGTAGAAATGCCATGTGTCCCTGTTTAACAAAAATTTAACCATATTGTGCATGCTATATAATCAATCTATTTTCGTATTTTTCAATATATTTTCACATTTTACTGACTATTTTTTAATGACTTTGTAATATTCCATAGTTTCAATGCATAAGGGAGTAAGTAGTTTATTTATTCATTCCTTCATTATTGGGCGGTTTCACCAGTTTGTCCCTCTATAAAAAATGTGGAAATTAATATTTGTGTAGTTGAATATTGTCATTCATCCATGATTTTTTCTTAGGCCAAATTGCTAGAAGAATTGCTAGATTAATTTCTGTGGACATTTCTATAGTTATGCCAAATTGCCTTTCAGAAAGATTTGGAAATCATTTTATACTCACTCTAGCAATGAATGAGAATAGAGATTTCTCCTCACCCTTGCCAGTATTTGCAGTTATTTTTTAAATCTAAGAGTATTGGTTATTTTCTCGTCTATGTGATTGTGTTTTTTGTGTTTTGGGCTAGTGGTTCGCAATCCTGACTGCATATAGATCTCCTGGTGAGCGTCTAAATAATATTAAGCTTGAGTCCCAGCCTCAACCAATTGAATCAGTTGCTCTCCAGGCTATTCTAATGTTCAGGATTGGTTGACAGCCACTATTTTGGGCTATGATGGTGGTCAATGCAGGAACAAACTGCTGACATATTGATTCATTTCAGGAGCATAGTAAAACAAGAGTTTAAATCAGAACAACTATCCAAATAGCCAAATAAGCTGACAAATATTATTTAGTGAACTCTGTAGATAATCAAGATAATCTCTTGTTGGGTTTTGAGAGTTATCTATTCTAGATACTTGCCCTTTGTCAGATATGAGTTGCAAATATTTTCTCCCACTCCATAGCTTATCTTTTCATACTCTTATCGGGATCTTTTAACAGATCAAAAGTTTTTAATTTTGAGGAAATACAAAAACTTTTCCTTTTATGTATCATGCCTTTGCTGACAAGTCTAAGAGGTTTTTGCCTAGACCCTGATCCCAAAGATTTTCTCCTTTTATTCCTCAAAGGTTTTGTAGTTTTACACTTTAGATTGACGTCTGTGATCCATTTTGAATTAATTTTTTTGGTATGTGTTTTTTTGTTTGTTTGTTTTTTGCCTATGAATGTCCAATTGACCTAGCACCATTTATTGAAAAAGGCTGTCTTCTCTCCATTGAATTGCTTCTGCACCTTTGTCAAAAATCAGTTGGGCATGTTTGTGTAGCTCTATTTCTGGGTTATCTTTCTGTTCTTTTGATCTATGTTTATCCCTCTGGCAATATTGCATAGTTTTGATTACTGTAGCTTTATTATAAGCCTTGAAACCAGGTAAACTGATTCCTCACACTTTATTCTTCTTTTAAATCATTTATTTATTTTTACTATTCAAGTTCTTTTGTCTTTCCATATAAATTTTAGAATAATCTACAGAACGTATTGCTGGGATTTTGATGGGAACTGTATTAAACCTGTACGCCAATTTGGGGAGAATTGACATCTTTTGTCTTTTTGTCTATGTTTTGCCTTTCAGTCCATGAATATGGTGTGTCTATCCATTTATTTAGATCTTTTTTCATTACCATTGTATAGTTTTCAGCATTTACATCTTACGTATATTTTATAAGATTTATACTTAAGTATTTCATTTTTTGAGCAATTTTAAATGGCATTGAATATTTAATTTTAGTGTCCACATGTTCATTGATAGTATAAAGAGATGTAATTGATTTTTGTATGTTTATCTTGTATTCTGTAACCTTGCTGAATTAATTTATTCATTCTAGGAGATTTTTTGTAGATTCTTTGGGATTTTCTATGTAGACAATCATGTCATCTGCAAATTAGGCAATTTCATTTGTTCTCTGAAACAAATCTGATCTCTTTTCTTTCCTTTTCTTTCCTGGTTGCACTGGCTAGAATTTCCAGCACTATGTTCAATAAGAGTGGTAAGAGCAGACATCCTTGCCTTCTTCTCAGTTTTACAGGGAAAGCATTAAGTCTTTCACCATTGAGTATAATGTTAGCTGCCATTGGTTTTTTTTTTTTTTTTTTTTTTTTTTTTTGGTTGCTTATCTTTATCAAGTTGAAGAAGTTCCTGTGTATTCTTATTTTGAGGTTTTTATTTTTAATTAAAAAAAATTAATTCTATTTTATTTTTTTAGGCAATACTGCTGATTGAAACTGGGACCTCGTATGTGGGAGGCAGGTGGTGTTCAACCACTGAGCTATGCCCTCTGAGAGTTGTTTTTAATCATGAGTGGGTGTTGAAATGTTTCTCTGCATCAATTAATGTGATCATGTGATTTTTCTTCTTTAGCTTGTTACAATGGTGAATTGCACATATTTAGTTCCAAATATTGAAACAACTTTGCATCCCTGAAATAAACTGCACTTGTTAATGGTGTATAATTCTCTTTATGTATTGCTGAATTCTATTTGATAATATTTTGTCAAGGAGTTAGCATCTATATTCATGAGGATAATGGTAGTTTTCATTTTTTGGACTGTCTTTGGTTTTGGTATCAGGATAATACCAGCTTCATAACATGAGTTGGAAAGTATTCCCTCCTCTATTATTTTCTGGAGGTGATTGTGTAGAATTGGTATAAATTCTTCTCTAAACATTTGGTAGAATTCACCAGTGAAATTATCTGGTCCTTGAGATCTCCTTTTGGAATGTGGATCAATGATAGAACAAACATTTGTTGAGTGCTCATTACATGACAGACTGTGACCTATGCTCCAGGTACTCTTTTTACACACGTTTGGGCCCAATGTGTCTGTCTCTAGGAGAAAAAGACATGGCAATTATCTGAATATTGTTCTGAAGATAATTTTCACAGAAACAGTAACAATGGTATAGTAAGCATTTATTGGGCACTTATCATGTGCATGAATGATCTCATTTGAGTCTTTTGTAGATCCTAGAAAATCCTTAATACTAATCCATTCCTGTGCATGTAAACCTATTGGAGGTAGGACCTTTTGATTAAACTATTTCAGTTAAGGGCCTTTGATTAGATTGTATGATCCAGAGTAGGTCTTAATCCTCTTACTGGAGTCCTTTATAAAAAGCCACAGACAGAGAGAAGCCTCCAGAAGTTGAACTTGGGAGAGAGAAAAGCCACAGATGGAGCAGCCTGAAGCTGAAGGTCCAGAGGAGAGGGGAGAGACCGTGGATGCTGCCATATGCATGATCACCAATAGCTGCAGCTCAGGGATAAAGGATCTCATACTGATGCCTTGATTTGGACACTTTCACAGCCTCAGAATGTAAGCTTTTAACCTAATAAATCCCTACTGTAAAAGCCAGCCCATTTTTGGTATACTGTTCACAGTAGCTCTTAGCAAACTAAAACAGTGGTTAAGATGGGGGTTATAATTAATATCCTAAATTTATAACAATATAGTTTTAATTGCTACCAACTTAGTTTCACTAACATGTAAACCTCTGCTCCTATACAGCTCCATCCTTGTAAGTTGTCACAAATTACATCTTTATACTTTGTTTTCCCACTAACATGGATTTATAATTATTTTTATGCATTTGTCTTTTAAATGCCATAGGAGATAAAAAGAGGAGTTACAAACCAAAGATATAATAATACTGGCTTATATATTTACCTATATAGTTTACTTTAGTGGTATCCTTTATTTCCTCATATGTTTTTGAGTTACTGTCTAGTGTCCTTTGATTTCAGACTGTAGGACTCTTAGTATTTCTTTTAGGGCAAGTTTACTAGCAATGAATTTCCTCAGTTTTTGTTTATCTGAGAAAACTTTTTTTCTCCTTTGTTTTGCAGGATAATTTTGCTAGATATAGAATCTTTAGTTGACAGGTTTTATTTTTCTTTTAGCACTTTTTAAAGTGTCATCCCACTGCCTTCTGGCCTCCATACTTTTAGGTGAGAAATTGGGTGTCGATCTTATTGAAGATCCCTTATGCATGATGAGTTACTTTATCTTGCTGCTTTCAAGATTCTCTTTGTCTCTTGACAATTTTTTTGTCACAGTGTAGATATCTTTTTTTAATATTACTTGGTGTTCATTGAGCTTCTTGTATGTGTAGATTCATGTATTTAATCAAATTTGGAAGTTTCCAGCCACTATGTCTTCAGATACCACTTCTTGTGTAATCCTTTTTGTGAATACTACATGTTAGGCTATTCAAGACTGAGCTTCCTAAGGGTGTTTGAAAGTAAAACTCTGACACTTACTTAAGAGATATCTATTAAACAGATATTAAACCATCAGATAGCAAGGTTGAAATTCTGTTGTAGAAAATTAAGGTGTATGAAGGTTATTCTTGAATAGAGAGGTTTAGGTGAGATGAAATAGATTGGTTTCTGTCCAGACTTACTTTATGGTTAAACATATGGCCAATTTAAAAAAAA
>JAQZBX010087786.1:0-12824 GCA_029593785.1 Cabassous unicinctus | reverse complement strand
TGCTTATCTCCCCCTTGCTGTGAGGTCCTGCTGCATCAGCCTGCCGCGCTGTGCCGGCCGGCCTGCCCTCACAAGGAGGCCCCAGGAAGCGAACCCGGGGCCTCCCATATGGTAAATGGGAGCTCTATCGATTGAGCCACACCCGCTTCCCGGGAGTGAACTTTGCCTAGGTCCCAGATGGGATCTTCTTCACTCCAGTCAAGAGATATGATCTCCAGCAATACAATCTCTACTCAAAAAATGTCTGTGCCTTTTTGAATACAGAAACCTAAACTTTTAATTATATTTATTGACTTTTTCTGTCAATTTACTGCCTTATCCTGCTGCGCAAGCACTGGGTTAGTTGATTAGCAGATATTTTTCCTTTCCTCTACTCATAATCACTCAACTGAGTCTTTATATTAATTGCCCTTTCCATTTCATTTTAAAAATTCACTGATGTTCACAGTGTGCAAAACTAATTGTTAATGACTTGTCTCTTACCTGCCTGTGCACTTCTCCCACCATTGGAACTGTTTGCTTATCAAAAGTTACACGTTTGTTTCTAGTGCAATTATTATAATTACATAATTTAGTTAAATATATAGACAGATGAAATATTAATATGTAAAGAGCAGTTGACTGTAGCAATTTGATATTGTTTATGAATTCCAAAAAGAGATATTGGATTATGTTTGTAAACTGGTCTGTCCCACAGGGCATATTAGATTATATTGGATTCAGAGGTTTCACTTTTACTTGATTAAATAATGATTGAGGCTTTGATTGGGCCACATGTATAGGATGTTGAGTCCCTGCCCCCTTGGTGGGCAGGGATTCACAGAGCAACTGCACAGCAGAGAAGGGATTTTGGAGTTTTTTGAGCTGGAGCCCAGGAAGTAAACACATGAAAGCATGCAGAGCAACTGAGCCTGGAGAGAGACAATGGTTCACCTGATAGTCTATGGCTGGCCTTGTGGAGATAGCTGAGCAGCTGAGCCCAGAGAGACGCAAGCCCTGGGAAGAGAGAAACTCAGGAAGCCTAAACCCTTCCAGACGTTGGCAGCCATCTTGTCCCAACACGTGGCAGTAGACTTTGGTGAGGGAGATAACTCGTGCTTTATGGCCTGGTAACTGTAAGCTTCTGGTAACTGTAAGCTTCTACCCCAAATAAATGACCTTTATAAAAGCCAACAGATTTCTGGTATTTTGCATCAGAAGCCCTTTGGCTGACTAATACATTGACTAAGTTGAATACTTTGGGAAGACTCAAAATTGAGTTGTTAAAAAATTGTGGACACATTAACAATGATAAAAGATAAGGGAAATTGCATAAATATAGGGGGTTTTCTTTTTACACTCAAATTTTTGTGTTTTAAATAAGCCAAAATTAGAAATGAGGAGTATATGCTTATCAGTATGGTTTATATGAGTAGGATAAGATTAAACCCTATTACGTGGATTCATGTTAAAGGTAAGGCCCTGGCCCCATATCCAAAGATTGGTGAATAAACTTTTAAAAATGTTTGCCTGTTTAAAAAAATTTTTTTCAGCGAAGTAATGTTACCTGAGTTGGATAAATAGACTTTTACTGTATCACTTTTTTGTTTTTAGATTTAACAATTGTTATATATTTCCATATTTGCTTTATAACACTTAATATTAGAAATAGTTGCCTGATATCATGTAATATTCATTTCATATTCAAATTTTCTCAGATGTCCCCAAAAGGTCTTTTATTATTATTAATGATCTTGACTTGTTGAGAGAACTGGGTAAGTTTTCCTGTAAAATATCTCACCTGCATGCTTTTCCTTATTGCTTCTTCATAATGTTCTTTGACTTGTTCTTATCTATATTCCCTGATTTTCTTGAAAGCTGGAGTTTTTAAATTAATTTTTTAAATCACCAGGTGTATTAGTTTCCTATTGCTGCTATAACAAATTACCTCAAAGTTAGTACACATTTATTCTCTTACAGATCTGGATGCCAGAAGCCCAAAGTCAGTTTCATTGTGTTAAAGTCAAGGTGTTGGCATGACTGGTTCTTTCTTGGACGCCAAGGGGAGAATTCATTTCCTTGCATTTTTTAGCTTTTGGTGGCCACCTGAATTCCTTGACTTATAGTCTCTTCCTCCATCCTCAAAGCCCAACACTGCAGTCTCTGTTTTCTTCATGACACTTTCCTTTGCCTTTGCCTTCTCTGTGTCCTTCTTATAAGGACCATTGTAAGTATATTGGGCCCATCAGGATAATCTCCCCATTACAGGATCCTGAACTTAATCACATCTGCAAAGTCCTTTTTGATATATAGGATAACATATTCACAGGTTCCAGGAATTACAATGTGTGTCTAGTTGGGGAACTACTATTCAGTCTACCACCATAAGGAAAAGTATGAAGCTGAAGATAACCCCTGTTGAGGGGAAGGGGGCCCAGAAAGCAAAGGTAGTATGTATATAATTAATCAAACATTACACAGTGGTATAAAATGGGAAAAAAGCCTCTCTTCACTTCTTCATCCTATCTAATCCTCTTCCTATCCTTATCCTTTCTCCAAAGTGGTAGTTCTAAACCTTTTTTATGCCATGGGCCCCCTTTGAGGTCTGATGTCTATGGACCTTTTCAAAATAATAATTTGTGTTTTAATTTTAAATCCATGAACTAAAATAAATAGAATCACAAAGAAACTCAATTATATTGAAATGGTTAATATTAAAGTATTTTGCAATTAAGTAATATGTGTATTTCTTATTAACATATTAATTAACAATATCTAACAATAGTTCTAGTAATTTTTATAATTTTAAGTAGTGATTAACGTAAACAATATTTTGGGTATCTATAACAACAACCAGAGTATGATGTGAAAATATGTGTGATTTCTTTTGATGACAGAATTAGGCTGTCTTTGGGCCTAATTTTTTTATGCTTCTGTTGAGGCATCTCTCCAGTATTTTTCATTTGTTCAAGAAATTGACTTCTTGTTTGGCTTAGAGATATATTTTAAACCTTTGGTAATTCACGTGTATGATACTTCTTAATTCTACAGATCTCCCCGATGTAATACTCTGATTAAAAAAAAAAAAATTGAGTTGTAATAAAGGATTAAGAGTGGAT
Organism: Cabassous unicinctus; assembly: GCA_029593785.1. Classification (NCBI taxonomy): domain Eukaryota; kingdom Metazoa; phylum Chordata; class Mammalia; order Cingulata; family Chlamyphoridae; genus Cabassous; species Cabassous unicinctus. Next base: position 9,726 of record JAQZBX010087786.1, on the reverse strand, counting down.
AACAATATCTGGGGGTGGGAAAAGCAAGTGGAACTAAGAATTTATATCCCGGGAGTAGATATAGCAATTTTTTAAAAAATTTTTATTTTTTTAAAAATACTTAGATTACATAAATGTTACATAAAAACTTTAGGGAATTCCCAATGCCCTGCTCCCCACATCTCTCATACTTTCCCACATTAACAACATCCCTCATTAGTGTGGTACATTCATTGCAATTGATGGACACATTCCAGAGCATTGCCACTAAGCATGGATTACAATTTACATTGTAGTAAACTCTCTCCCACCCAGTTCTGTAGGTTATGGCAAGAAATATAATGGCCTGTATCTGTCATTGCAGTGTCATTCAGGACAATTCCCAAGTTCTGAAAATGCCCCCGTATTATACCTGTTTTTCCCTCTCCCTGCCCTCAGAGCCTCCAGTGGCCACTGCCTCCATATCAATGATATAATTTCTTCCATTGCTAGAATCACAATAAATCTATAGTAGAATACCAGTAAGTCTAGTTTAGTCCATAGTTCATTCCCCAATCGTGAGGACTCCGGGAAGATGACGTCCACTCCAACTCCACCTCCAATTGAGAGGGGGCTTCGATCCCGTAGGGCTGATGGATGGGACTCTCTTACTTGCAGTTGTAGACTCTCTCGGTTCCTTGGTATGGTGGTTGTGCATCATCACCTCCTTGTTAGTTGTCCTGGGTGAGACCAATGAACTGGAGAGTAGGTGTTGCAACTCCATTGTAATTCAGGGCCTGGCTGGCACCTGGACAGCCCAAAGATTTAAGTCTCTTGGATGTACACCTACCAACTCTAGTACTAATTATAGGTTCAAATAGAAGCCAGGAGACCATGTGTAGGGAAACCACAACTAAGTCCAACTCTGTCACACTGGGGAGCATAAAATCCAAAGTAGGGCCCACTGGCCAGGCACCTTACTCCTGAGCTATCTGCCCTGACTATAGTGTCTGGATGTCTCCAGAGGATATTACTTTTTTATAGTTCAAAGACAAGTGTGTAAATTAAGGTGCTTTGCATATGGCGAAAGAGAATTAGAAAAATAAAGAGAGACATTTTCAATGGGAAGGAGCACAAGAATATTGTAAGATTCCTAACCCAAACCAGTTTAGGATGTTTCCTCCCCCTCCCCTTCCTCTCCCTTCTCTCTCCTTCTCTAATTGTATAAAATTCTTACAAGTTTAAAAATGTTTGCTAGAAATGTTTGCTATTTAAGTAAATCTTTAGTTTTCACAACTCCTGCACCTAGTTTGTCTTATGCTCCAGAGGCTAGCCATTTCTTATTTTTGTAAAAGTAGAAATAAAAATACATCACATGTATGTGCTGTAGTTTTCTTAAACTTTAAGGCATTTCCTATTTTGGAAATATATTGCCTTTCATGCTGTATAATGAAGACCTTTTAATTGTATCACACATCTCTGAGTTTACATGATAATTTTAGTTTTAAAGTCTACCTCTTGGAAAAATTAGCTAATATAGATTTTTTTTCAGACTATTTCTGGGACTTTATTTGACTTCCCATGATACTGATGTAAAAGCATCAGCTTTTCACTTTTCAGCCACAAGGTGGTGTACTACACCTACCATCTGAAATTCTATTTGGAGACTTTGTTCAGCAGCCTGACCAAACCAACTTATAAGATTGTGTTATAAAAGTCCACTTTGGGCAGTAAAAGAAGATAGCCTATTAGGAGGTCCAGTTTTATTTGACGTGACTTCAGGGGGCTTTCACGGAGGCTAGTTTCACTGCATTATTATTAATTTTAAAATATTTGTATTTAGAAATAATTTCAAATTTATTAAAATGTTGTAAGAATAAGAATAGTACAAAAAACATCTTATATACCCTTTACGTAGATTTACCTTTAGTTACCAAAGGATAGTATATATATTCTCTTTATGTGTGTCTGGGTATTCCTTCTGACACTTTTGAGAATAAGTTACATATAATCATGGCACTTTACCCCTGAATACTGCGCATTGTGTTTTACCTAAGGATACAGGTATTGTAGTTTATAACCGCAATACAGTTATCAACTATATTAAATTTAACAGTGTTACAATAATCTACTATCTGTTTTTCAGTTTGTCATTTGACCAAATAATATCCTTTATAACATTTTCCCCTTAAGTTCAATAGTCTGAGGTCAGTTATTACATTTAACTCTTATTTTCTTTTGCCTTCTTTAACTTGGAACATTTCCCCAGCCTTTCTTTGTCTTTTATACCATTGGCATTAACAAAACAAAACAACCCTTTCTCCTGCTTTTTAGTAGAAAATTCCTCATTTTCATCTTGGGTTTGTCTGAAGTTTCCTCACGATTTAGGCAATACATTCTCAGCTAGATTTTTACCTAGGTGGTGGTGTATCCTTAGAATATTACATATTACATATGTCTAGCTACCTTTCAGAGGTGATATTACATTGTTTTTGTTGAAATTATTTCTTTATAAATTTAATTATATGTGTTTGAAAGAAGAATTAAGTGTTATTTGAGGATGTGTAGCATCAAACAAAGATTGCTCTAAAGGAAAGTACTGTGAAATAGAATAATGCTTCCAATAGGTGAAATCTAATTTGTCTGCAAGGCTTGAGGTATCACATTTTTTACTTTTTTCCTTGCAAAACTTTTAGTGTACCTTATTGACATTTAACCTGTTACTGAGTTGCCAAAGAGTATTGTTGATATCCTCCTTGGGATTTGCTAATCAGTTGTTCTGGCAAAAGAATAAAATCTGAGTAGAATGACGTTAGAAAGAAGTATAATAAACAAGGCATTTCAGTTATGAATCTCAAAGACGTCATAAGTAATACTGAATCCAAATCATCTTATAGTCTGTATTTAAGTTTGTGCTTGTATTAATAAAGTTTTAATACTAAACAAAACATATTAATATATAGAAGATAAAAGTGCCAATATATTGAATGAAAACAATATGGCAAACTTCTCAAAGAAATGATCATCAGTCTTTTCCTTTAGTTATTTGAGGGATTTGTTACTGTTGACTGAATAGTTGTGAGTAGGGAAATTTCCTAAACATTTCTAGTATGCTAGTGTTAGGGTGTGCATAAAAATTCTTATAAGGTACATAATACCTATTTTTAAAGAAAATGTTCACTTCTTTCATTTGAATATTAGCAATTAATGTCTTCACTTTTTCACTGAAAACTGTTTGTTACATTAATATGAGGAAGATATAACACCCTCTGAAATAAAATGTTTAGTTTGTAGTTCTGTTACAAAACATGGTGAATTGAAACATTTTTGCATGATATTGCAGTTAATCCATTTACTTTGATTACATATGTATGTTGCATATAAAATATGTATTTCCCACAGACAGACATGAAAACAGTTGAGGTATGAAATTAGATAATATTAAATAATTTGAATGCCCTAGTACATTAAATTTAACAGTTGCTCTTGAAAAATTATTGGATACTGCGGTGAGTTGTGGTTTTGTCCATCAGCTACCCTGCAGAGTTTGGGGAGGAAGAAGAAATTACTCCCAGATTCCTTCCAGGTTTGCCCCTTGATTTTTACAGAGAAGCATGCTGCTTAAATTGGTAAGTGTAGCTGCTGCTTCTGACACTTGTATATAAGCTTCTGAGTTTCAAGAGTGCACTATATTTTTAGAACTCTGGGGGCTTAGAAGAATTCAATGTGTCCACCCAAGTGTCTAACTTAATTATAGGAATCTGAACAGTAGATGTCATTTGGTTTACTATAATTTAAAAATTTTTTTAATTTATTTTCATTCCTCAGACAAGACACCTGTATAGATTCTACTTCATCCTTGAAAGAGAACAAACAACCTGAAGGTTTGGAGTTAAAACAAGGTATGCATCAAGTACTTAATTACATATAACATTTACCTGAAGATTAGAAGTATTTTACCACTAATAAATTTTCACAGTGTTTCAACTCACCTTCATTTTACATATAGGGAAACAGAAAATAATTTATATTTGGTCTAACATCAAGAGTCAAGAATACCTCCTTCAATTCAACATCTCCATTAAACACTGGATTCTACTCAGTGATGTATAGTGATAGATTCCAACCGAAAGTTATTTTGAATAGTATTAGTTCAGTAATCTCCATTACATATCAACTACAGGGTATTAGAGATAAGTTAACTGGATAGCTTTGGGTTATATAGGGAGAAAAGTGATAAATTTTATAGGATAACTTTTTTTCTGTCTTTGCAGAGATATTTTGTCCTTGTTTACTTTCTACTTTGTTTATTATTTTCTCTAAATCAGTGGTTTTTATGTTACCAGTTAGCAGAAGTAAATAATTTGTATTTTATTAGAGCCAAGATATTAAGGGCTAAACTTATAAAATGTGATTTTCCTCATCCCCGGTAGGAAAAATTGAAAGTGCAATACATTTTATTAGGTGTTCAAATGCCGACTTAAATTTCTTCTTCTTCCTGATAAAATTTAGAGCAGTATGACTTTATTGCAGCCAAGAGAATTGTGTTACCTGTTATGGAAGCAACTTAGAATAGTTTCCTTAAAACTTGAGTTATGGAAGCTTACTTGGCATAGAGAAGCAGGTCACCAGTTCATTGAGGCAGAATTTTTTTTCAAACTATGGTCTGTTATTAGCACGGTGAAAAATAAAAGTTGGATAATTAATATTACAATATGTTCAGTTTATATGTGGGGAGAATAAAAATCTAGATTTTTCTGTAATTCTAATTTATATGTACTCTTCTGGGGTCTACAGGTATTTCTCATGGTTATGAAAATTCCCATTGCTTTTCAAATTACTATTGTGTTAGCCCCATAGATAGCAAGACAAAATTTCTTTGCACTTCTGATAAATAAACTCATATTCATTTCATTTATATATATTTATTATATACACAGATATCTGCTATGCACATATCATTTTCATATAATGTAGTCAAAGTAATATTTTTAGTTCATGCTGTACTCTCTTATATTTCATGTAATTGGACAAGACTGCTGTGGTTTCTTCCCTTTGTTTCTACTCTTTGAATCAAATAAGCAGGCAGTGGGGAGGATAAGTGTAAAATCATCTGGGAAGGAAAGAGTGTCATATAAAATATAGACAGAGCTAGAATTGGCAGTTTGATTCCAGTTCCTAGGGGGAAAGGAATGGAAACTATATTGTACAAATTAGCCAATGCTGCTCTCTAAGGGAAGATGTTTTTCATCTCCCATTTGCAGGCATCTAGAATTAGAACTTTTTAGAACTTCCTTCCCAGTGTCAACTGCCTATTTTGCTATGTTTTTCATCCATGTAGGCAAAGAGGGAGAGCAAAAGACCTCAGAGTGGCCAGATGTCACAAAGCTGAGGCCTCTTATGCATAGGAAAGTATAGACCATCTTCAGGACTATACTTAATGATTTTATCATTAAGTGATGGCAAGCAGAGGTGAGAAAACATAGATCAAAGTACAATAGAACCAGTGTGCAATACGATTATTTCATGCCCATATTGTGACTGAATCTGTAGGACATGGTTAAATTCTAACTCTTATTTAAGAAAATACTTTTTCTAAAGTCTTAGAAAAATGTCTATAAAAATGATTATAAGATTTTTTATTGTATAAAGGAAAAAACAAGTTATCTAGAAGATTCGTTTACATAGAACATGCTCCTTATAATCCCGATAAATATTAGTAAAGCTGAAATCTGAACCAGATAGAAAGTATCTTGCTTGAAGTTGCCCAAGAAGCTCAGGTAGCCCAGGAAATAGAAATCATGGGAAGGCTCAGTAAAGATTATTGCCTTTCTTAAAAAATGAACTAATACTGTCTATTTTTAATGTATGAAACTTTTCAAAATCAATTTAATATTCTCTCTATTCTTGCATAACCAGCTTTTTTTGCTCACAGTAAACTCAATAAAAATAGAATATAATGTTCCTTTTATGTATTCTGTCACTTTATTTAATGATTTGTCCATTTTAAAAAAATTCGCTGAAGCTTATTTAATACTAAAGTAACCCATGTTCAGTAGACCACTATGTAAACCAAGACAGAATTTTCCCTTTTCTCTTTGAGAATAAAATAAATCTTATTATATGACGTATTATTGGTATATGGTATTGACTTCTATGTATATGAAATTACACTTCCAGTTTTTGAGCTTCCAAAAAATTAAAATATTGAGAAGTACTAATTCTGAATTAGTTAAATTGAAATTGAAATTATTTTGTCTAGTGCTGATTGCATTCATTTTGTTGATAGGAAATATTATTTATGAAACTGGCAGTGCCAAATATGAGTATAAGATTGTAAACTAACTTCTACCACAGTTTAAATATTGGACTAATAACCTAAAGAACTACCTTCACTATGCAAACATAATGTATGTTTGTTGATTGGTACTGTGGTAGAATAGAAGCTCTTCTGTTTAGGATTAGTTTCCTAAATCATTGATTTTCAGCCAGAGGACAATGTTATAAGAAGCAGTTATGATTTTGCTTTTTAATTGCGTTTGTGTGCAAGTACTTATGCACATGTGAGAGCTCACATGTGCAAACCTGAGATCCCATGTTAATTTCTCAGAATTTCAGATCTTGTATTTTTGAAAAGGCTTAGCTCTGCTTTTAAAATAGTGATAGTTAAGATAAATTTTCTAAATTGGTCAATTGTAGTATAGTTAAAATGAAAGCTGCTGTTTAAAGTATTTCATGTAGAGAAAATATTTTTAAAATTTCAAACAAATTTCTTCTAATCTTAATGAATTCTCTTTCTACAGACTATAAATCATTTGGTGATATTAAACTATTGATTCATATTTAAATTTTGCCTTAAAGAATATATATGGGGATATGTGTAGTCTTGCAAGTTATTTTCCTTTGTAACTTCAAGAATTAAATTCTTATGTTTTCATTCCTTCTTGGAACTTGTCATAAGTACTTTTTAAAATTATACAGAAAAATAGTTGAGAGAAGTGTGGATATTTAGGATGAGGAGAAGAGTTGAGGTTTATAATAGTTATTTTAAATTATTTGAAGGGCTGTCAAATGGAATAGGGGTTAGGTTTGTTCTGTGTGGCCTCCCAGAATAAAATACGGCCAGTACATAGTTATCATTAGACAGATTTTGGTTCAATTTATTTCTTTCAAATAACTAAAGGTATCAGAAAATGCAGCGGGCTGCCTTCTGAGAGATTATATTGAAGTCATTCAAACATAGGTTGCATAAACAGCCACTTGGTGGCATTGTTGTAGAACAGATTCAGGCAGTTGTTGGATGATTGGTCTTGATCTTGAAGGTCCTTTTCTAGCTGTCAGATTTGTGAATTCCAGTCCCTAGTGTGTGTCTGCACTTGGGAGGAGTGATAAACTATTTTCTCAAGTTGTTTAATGGGAGCAGAGTGAAAGTCCACAAAAAACTTGTTCTGTTATCTCTACATTTTTTATTCTATTAAGGAATAAAATGTGACTAAATCTGTAGGAAATGGTTAAATTGAGTTCTATCTCCTTGTTTAAGAAAGCAGGAAAAAAGGTAAAAAAGATAGTGAATGATAGATAGCTTAAATAGTTATTTTGTTGACAAGTGCTTCAAGAAGTTGAAAGGTACACTTTATTAGGGGAAAAATGTTTGACTGTCAATGGTTTAATTATGTGATGAAAGCTAAGAATAGTTATTAAATATTTCCTGTGGGCTTCTTTCAGCCTTTAAGACCAGTGGTGATTGTGCACACTCCCAGGGTTTGAAGGAAAAAAATACTATAACTTCTAAAATAAATAAATAAGTAAATATAAACATATATGTTTAAGTCTCTCCCTTTAAAAATTTCTTATTACATATATATTATTGTAATAGTACATAATTATTTGTAAATAAATAAAAAACATAGGATAGGCACCTTAAAAAATATTTTTACTAAAACATAGATACAGGAGTTAAGAAATGGCTCTTTTAGACTGTTGATTTATCATTTTTTTAAAATGTGATGTGAAAGATTTTGCCATCATTTAGCAAAGGCATAAATAAAATTGAGACCAACTGAATCCCCAAGTTGAGGGATAAATAGAAAAACCCAACTAATATTTTACAGTTGTTCTAAAGTAGTACTGCACTGAGAGAAGCAAAGGTGCATAAATAGAGGGACTACAGTCAAAAGAATAAAACAATGAATTTGCAGTTAAAAAAGAATTGAGGTTTTGCTGAAATGAACTTAACTTAAGGAATAAATGAACTTATTCCTTTGCTGAAGGAATAAATAAAAGTTTTCAAAATTAAACAAAGAAATTAACAAAAAATTTTAAAAGGAGAAAAATGCCATCAGAGAGTTTTATTGCTTTGTAAAGAAAGAGAGAATGAAGACCATCAGCTAATGATTTAAGCAGCATTTGTAGGCCAGAAGGTTTATGTGACTGCCATAGAAATCTCCAGCTTGGAGAGAGAAGTGTGTGCTGTGTTTTCCTTTAGACCTAAATTGCAACCTGAGTGAGCTGTGAGGAACACTGAAAAGAAAGAGTTAACAAGGCTGTCTGTAGTTGGAAGTAGAGAAGCATACATACCACTGATTTGTTTTAAATATTTGTATTTTAATTTCTTTCTTCTTAGCCCTTTATTATCTCCTTGAATGGCTCTAACAAATAAATGTTCACCAAATTCAACTTAGAACACATGCTTAAGTTCTTTAGAAAATTTTAAAAAACTTATTCTGTAGAAACAGTGTCTAGTTCAGCAACTGGTAAAGTAAAATGATGTTGTGGTATAATCATCAGTGGACTTAAGAATTTGCATTTCTTTCCCCATTCTTTTGAGCCTTTTCACAAGTTATTACAAGCAATGACACAAAACAGGATCCTCTCCACTTTTTAATTTGTCTCTTTCTATAAGTAGTAGTTGAATGAAAGGGTGAAAATTACATTTTGTATAGCAGATTACCCATACTGTTTTTGTACCTTTTGAAGACTCCTCTGTTGCATTTAATTGTGAGATTTTCTACATTAAAAAATAAAAATAAAAAGGTATACTTTAAGGTCTTTGAATGTATAATGCCCTGCATCTGTTTTACTGAGAATGAAATTACAAGAGATTTTATTCAGTATTTTCAGAAGAATGTTTATTTCTATGTTTCTTTAAATTGTCCCAATTTTAAATATTCTATCCTGTGATATATTTCATAGTATCCTAGACATATTCTTAGGGCAGCTGCTTCAGAGGTTACGTAGTCCAAACCTTTCTCAAATGCTTTGATCCCTGTCTTAGTTTGATAGGGCTGCTGTAACAAAGTACCACATACTGGTTGGCTTAAGCAATAGGAATTTATTGTCTCACAGCATTGGAGGTGAGTAGTCCATAATCAAGGGGCTCAGGTTCATACTTTCTGTGAAGTCTGTGGCCTCCTGGTATTGGCTTGCTGGCAATCCATAACTCAGTCTCTGCCTTCATCTCATGATCATTTGTCTCTATTTCCTACTCACTCTGCATCCAAATTTCCTCTGCTCATTAAGATTCTAGTCATATTGGATTAAGGCTCACCCTGATTCTTCAAAGATCTTATTTACAAATGAGTTCACATCCACAGGATCTGGTATTAGGACTTGAACATGTCTTTGTGGGGGAAATGATTCAATTCATAACAAACCCCTTTGGAACAACTGTATTTTTTTTTTTTTTTTTTTTTAATATGGATCACTTCACAAATTTGCATGTCATCCTTGTACACGGGCCATGCTAATCTTGTCTGTATTGTTCCAGTT
>JAQZBX010087785.1:0-12826 GCA_029593785.1 Cabassous unicinctus | reverse complement strand
TTATCTCCCCTCCTCCCTATGTTTAGCTCCTTCTGTGTTTGCTTAGTGCTGGTCCCACACCTGTTTGCCTTGAAGCTTTCCCATGGAGGTGGATCTTTCAAACTCCACTTGCTGTGCTGGTTATGGCTGAGATAGGCCCTCATGGGGGAAGGACTGACCTGGCGTCATTGTTACCAGCTCCTCTGATCTTCACTGCACACAGGTGAGTGGGCACACAGGTAGGCACCAGAGAAGCCATTGGGCAAAGCCAGGCAGTTAGCTGGGAACCTGGCATCCTCCTTGGGAAATGTCCCATGCATGTGTGGTGAGCATGGAGGGCACCAGGAGATGTGATGCAGAGTCAAAGCGGCAGCCATAGCCAGCATCCCAAAGGTGCCTTCACCAACTTTAAGCCTCCATACTATGAGTATCTTTGCCCCATCAAAGTGTTCATTAACATTTCCTGGTTTGCCTTTGCCTAATTATCTATAGTCTCTGGTGAAGTTGTTTAGGTCAATGACTCTAAGGAATAGAACTTTCACAGAGATAGTAATCTCTTCACTCCTGACCACTTGCAGTTCCATGTGGGACAACGTGGATCTATCAAATAGTCCCAGTTTTCCTGCAGAGGCCTGAGTCAGGGGTTAGTCTTTGTCCCCAAACAACATACCCAGAGCCCTCCATCTCCAACTGCTCCCATGATAGACCCTCAACCTTATGATCTGCACCCATCTCTGCACCCACACCTGATCCCACCCCATCCCTGAGCCTCTCTTCTTGGTTAGGACAAGGGATGGAATTAATATCAGGAAAGAGAATGAGGGTTTTGTTATTTGCATTCCTTGGTAAGGAAACAGGCTGCAAATATAGTAGGTAAGACATTTAAATCAAGACACAGTGTCCCCAGAGCTGCAGAGATACACCCAGCCTGCCCTGGAAGGCCCATATAGCTCCGGAAACTTTTAAGAAGCTGTCCAAGAATCTCCTCTAAGTATTGATTAGTGCTACTTCAGGCACCTAGGATAGCATAGTCTGTGGCATTTTATGGGTGAAGCAGGAGAAGAGGGGTGCAGGCTCTAGCTTGTCAGTCTCCGTATCTCATGTGTATATTGTGAGCCCTCACACAAAGTGAGCATTGCTAAAAGTGTCTCTGAGACATCAACCAATTTGTCCATCCAGATACCAAATTACTTCTCATTCACCTTTGGGATTTTGCTAAATATCAGCTTCTCAGTAAAGCCATCACTGACCAGTCTTCCTAAAGTAGCAAATGCTACTGCAAACACTTATCCCCATTATTTTACTTTTTAAACTTTATTCTAGTAACATAGATTCAACCTAACAGTTCCCCTTTTAACCACATTCAAATATATAACTCAGTGCTATTAATTACATTCACAGTATTGTGCTACCATTACCACCATCCATTATCAAAACTATTCCATCATCCCTATTAGAAATTCTGTACATTTTAATCATTGATTCCATATTCTCTACATCAAATTAGCAAATTGATAATCATTGTCTGAGTAAAGTATACATTTGATGTTGAATTTGCTAAACATGACAACACTGGAGCAAACCAAAGGGGACCCAATCCATATTTATGTTCAAAACTGACAAGGTGCCTGTAGATCTTTAAAGTGCACTCAACAAAACCAGTAGGGCAGACATGCTTTCTCTTTTTCTTTTTTTTTTTATTTTATTTTATTTTGGTCACTTTCTTAAAAAAATGTATTCCCATCTGCTTTAAAGTGAACTTTCAGAAAAAGAGTTCTAGAATTTAAATTTTAGGCCAAATCTCAATAAATTTTGTTGCCATTTCTTACGAAGAATGATTCATGCTTGCATACCTTCATTGTTTAGAAAACCATCATCGTATTTCACATCAATTATCTCCTTTCACAATCCTGGGAGGAAATAGGGCAGGGTTATTTTTATGATTAGGGAAATATTTTTTTCCCAGGTGAAAAATATCATAAATCTCAGAGTGATTAAGTGAATCCTCATTCCTCTGCTTTCTGAGGAATTCCTGCAAACAGGGAAACCCCAGTTCCCATGTCCAAGATTGAGTTCAATTTGCCCTTCTCAAACTCTGTATTCTTTTGGGTTTTCTGTATAGTTGTAACCAAATCATCTTGCATTATTGTCCTTGGTCTTAGGTCTATACCTGATTGTGAATAAGTTGTGGGCCACATATCCATGAAAAACAGATAAAGGATGAGACTGTTAATCTCTACCTATCTATATGTAGGAAGCGAGAGTGTGGACCATGGATGCTGCTAAGCTCCAGGCTCCAGGGAAGTCAATGCTTTAATCCACATTTCATCCTCTGAAAAAAAAAGAGGTGTCAAAAAAAATGATAATTTTTGAATTTCTCTAAATCATGGGGGGGAATTGAAGATTGCCTAGACCTCCCCCACCCGCCCCATCTTCCCATAAAACAGACATGTGCTGAGAGCCCACAATGACTCAGGCAGGCACAGACCTCCTTGATCATCACCAAATAGGCACTGATATCCTCCTCCCTCCAAGAGTCTAAGCCAGTGACTCAGTGTTTCCAGAAGTTTCTGTGTTGAATATTTAATTTTCCTGTTACTATGGACACTGTGTCCAGCTTATCTCCAAGAATGGCTTCTGGTATGCAATGCTTTCTCATCATGCATTCAAAACTGAACAGAATTTTTACTTCTCTCATTTATTCTTGCAGTCACTCACACATTCATTTGCTGTGCCTGTAGTCTATGCCACATCTTATGATGGTTACCAGGAGTAAGACTCCATCAGGGAATTCATAGGCCAATGTAGCCATCTAACTAACACCATGAAATGACATGATAAAATTAGCATAGAAGTGCTGCTTCCCTAACAAGAAGGGAGGATCCAGTTCACCCGGGGATGTTAGAGAAGAGCTTACACAGAAGATGATGTTGGGCTGGGTCAGTAAAAATGAAGAGGGATTTATTCAGCAGAGGAAAAAATGATGTCCCCTTCAGGCAGTGAGAATCCAGCACAAGGACCTGAGGCCAGAAAGAATGTGAGAAGTGCTAAGCCTGGCTGTGAATTTGGGTGTGAAGGGAAGCTCATGGCAGATGGTCTGTGGGATCCAGAGGAGACAGACCTAGAGCCTGAATGCTTCCCAGTAACAGCATGGAGCCAGTGAGCATTTGAAAATGCAGCTCAAGACTCAGAAGGCCTGATTTTGCATCTGGTTGGCCTGTGTGAACCTGGTTAAGTCATTTTTAACCCTCTTGGGACATCTTCAAAACAAGGGACATCTGTCTTCCTTTGGAAAAATTGCCCTCCCTCCCCAGGGGTGATTGTGTGACTAGCATGGAATGAGGTCCATAAAAAGGGGTATGTGATCACATGGATGGAAGCTTGCTGCTGTTCTTCATTTCACTCATCACTGCCTTGAAACATCATGAAACCATATTTTGTCACTTCGATTTCTATGTTTGTACCTTCACTTTCGGTGTCTTGCTGAATGTTTTCAGGTTTTGTGGTTTTCTCAACAGGATGCATGTGTTTGGTCCACAGAGGGAAATTTAGAAACCTTGTGCCCCAGTAGCAAACCATCAAGTCCTCCAGGGCCTGCCCTAGGGTGGAATGCCTGGTCCCCTGCAGAGAGGCCTGTGTCCGCTCTGGTCCCCAGGGCTGGGTGTTGGAGCTGTGAACAAAGGTCCACATGCTGGCTCTTTGCTAGTGTCTCCCCAGAGCATGCAGAGTAGAAGGAGGCAATCCCAGACAAGTGCTGAGACTGAGCCCTGAACCCTGGGATGACGAGGACTCCAGGGTCTGCTGAAGGATAGATCTTCTGCTCAGTGACCTTGCAGGAGAAAACTGCTGTGGCTGGACTCATTTGCAGCAAAGCTGGGAGACCCTGGGTCAGGCAGGCAAGAGGAGGGTACTTACTGTGGTCACTGGTGAGAGCCTGTGAAGACCGAATCAAGTGCAATCCTTGGCAGGGAGCCAAATCCCAAATGTGCAGGGGCTTTGTGCAGCAGGATACTTGGGGAAAGGCACAGACAGGGTCTACCCAGGCTCTGGGACCCCTTTGGACCTGTCGACATTGACCCTGGGAGTCACCCTCTCTATCCTCACCACACATGCTCACACTGGCTTTGTCCTTCCTGGGAAGAGTATCTCAGACCCAGGGCATTTCGAAGTCCCCATAGCCCCTGGCCACCATCCCCAATATAGAATGGCCAAAATGGCCACGGATGGTATTCCTCCTTGCCCAACAGCCCTACACCCTCAGGTGAAGACAGAAGAAGGGCTATAATGTCAGATAGTTGTGTTTGCTCCCCAGCACTTCCCATTTGGCTGTGTGACTTGGGTAATTCACTGAAACCCTCTTTGAGTCTCCTTTTCATAACCTTCCATCAACTGCACAGGGTAGTGTGGAGATTAAAGGAGCATTGTATATAATGTCTTTGCCCAGGGCTGGGCACTGAACATGCGGCTCAAAGATAGGGCTGTGATACTGCTGTAGTCCTGGTCCTTGGCTAGACGCTGGCATGATCCTCCTCCAGGGAAAGGTGGATTTCCAGGTCCCATTGGCCAGGCTGACTCACTCTTTTCTTGGCTATTCTGCACAGAAGTAGGCATCTTGGGAAGTGCTACAATGCTTTGATGCCCACATGCCCCTTTGGAAGGAAAGTTCATGTACTCCAGCTCCAGGAAAGTTGTCTGCCAGGGCTTACAATGCCAGAGCTGCCCTGGGCTGAAGCAGCTGCTGGCTCCAAGGACACACTCTCTCCCCAAGGAACATCCTTCATCTAATGACTGGTTGAATGGGGTAGCGTAAGAGACCCAGCCCTCTTGCCTCAATTTGGGCAACTCTCAAGGGCCACGCTAGCTCAGGGTGTAGCTTCTTACAGGTTCAGCACAGCTCCTGCTACAGCTGCATCACAATTGCTATCTCTGCTCATTCCTGCTTCTTCTACTCCCAAGACTGTTTCTCCAAACCCTCTTGCATTTGCATCTCCATCTCAGTGTCTAGGCCCAGGTATCCTGGTCTAGGAAAGACATCTTTTCATGAAACTTGTCTGGAACCATAAGAAAGAAGAGAATTCTTGATCTACAGGGAAGGCCAGTGGGGTTCTTCTCTGCTCTCCAGGTTCAAAATGATGAACATCACACTGAAGAGCTCACGTCTCACCTGAAGTCCTGGGCTTGGAAAACACAACCCAGTACCTCAAGTCTTGTGCACCAAACTGGACTTTTGTATGTGCAAACCACCACCTTGACTGTCACCTAGAAATGCATCCCCACAGTCCTTTTGTCTTCTCCTGTGATGTCGAATGGTTTAATGAAGGAGAATCATTGGAGCCTGTGACTTCCCCTTAGCCCAGACCCCTAAGAGAACATTGGTTCTGGTGGGAAGCAAAATCATTGTTTGGGGGCCAGAGGGATCAAGTTGATTCAATTTTTCCATTAAAGAACATGCATCTCTGAACTCTGGAGCTGCCTTGAAAGCTGAGTTTACTTAACAGAGGCTTGAGAATTAAGTCTTGAGATATCCCAGCTCCTGAAGGCCTCTATAACCCTTTTCCTACCCTTCTGCCTTCAAAGCTGTTAGAAAGTTAAGGCCAGGTCTTGGAGCCAAGGCAGGGAAAGTGTGCAGACAGGAGTGGTGTGCAGTGAGGCATATGAGTCTTCTGAGATAGAGCAAAGTGTCCATGAGGTGGAGGGGATGAAGAGGTGCAATGAGGCCAGGTGAAAATGCAGCACTAACAGTGTGACTTTGTCCTGTTTGGCAGTGGAAAGCTTCAGAGACATTCACAGAGAGAAGTTGCATGCTCACATTTTCTGTTTGGAAATATCATCTGTTCTATAGTAGAGGTGATGAATTAGAGGAGGGTTGGAGGAGACCATAGGAACAGATTCAGCTATGTGTCTTGGTGCAGCAGTTCAGGGCGTACGTCCACTGAGGACCACTCATTTACTCATTTGTCCAGTCTGCCAGACTTTCCAGCAGAAAGGACTTGCCATTGTAACGGTTCTTTTCTAACTCAATAGATTCTCACAGCAAAACCCCAGGCAGTTTTATATACACTCCCTGTATAAAGGAACTTCTCTTTTCTCTTTAGGAAGCTTTCACTGAACAAACCCTCTCTTCTCCCCACCAAAGTAGGACTAAGACCCTCTTGCTTACAGTCCCCTAGAACTCTGCTCTGACTTCTATTGAAGTGTTTTCCGCATCGTTAGTAATGGTCAATTTGTGGGGCAAAGACTCTGTGTTGCTGATTTCTGTGTCCTTGGTACAAGAAAATAGCTTGGCACAAGATAGGCATGCAATAAGTGTTTGCTGAAGGAAGCAAGCTATCAGGTTGGCTTGTTCCAGTCCTTTCTGGTCAGGCCCCAGGCCTCCTGCTGTCTAACATCTGGAATTTTGGATCGCAATTCCTAACTCTGTGGCCCAGAATATCTTTGTCTGGCATCCTTGCTGGAAGAAGCTAATCCATATACAGCTCCTCAGGTTCTCCTGGTGAAGAAGACATTCTGTATAAGGAAGGCTTTCTGAACTATTTAGGAATTTCTCCAAACAGGCAAAGCCCTGAGTGGAAGAGAAGGTCCTCAGTGAGCACTTCCTGCTTGCTGCAGATGGGTGGTCTGTTAGTGCCAGAGCCACCCATTAGTGCCACATTCAAGGCTAGCTTATCTATGTGAAACCCTACAATACATTAGGCAGTGGGGATGTAGCAGCAAATAAGAGAGGGTTCCAGCTCCAAAGTATTTCATAATCCTGTGCATTTTGTTTATCACACTGGATGAGGAGGTGCAGTTCATAATTGAGACAGGAGACAATTTAATCTTCTCCATCTCTTGTCTGTCCTTTGGTCTCTGGGATCTTGCTTTCAATTTCCTTGGCTTTCCAAGCATAGACAGAAAAAAGCTGGGACTTGTGGTTTACTTTGAGGCCAGGCTACCAGTCAGCTATGGATGGGCCCATTGGTTGTATGGGGGCCAATGTGTCTCATTTTGTGCAAAGCCATTGAACTAAAGGGGGAAGAGCCCTGGTGTTGGACTCAGGAGGTAATCCTGGCTCAGACCCCTTCTCTAGCTTTGTTTCCCCTCTTTCTGCACAGAAGGGGCTCAGCAGTAATGAGTTCCCTCCCAGCCTCCTTATGCTATGATTCTACAATCAACACTTTTGGTGCTAAAGGCCAAAGCTCTGTGCCAAATCAGATGTTATTAATCATCCATGACCACAGAATTGGAAAGCAACAGCATCAAGGATACTTTCTTCTCTCCCTCAACCATGCAACAGACACTCCTAATTTTGAGGCCATTTTCGCCCAGAAGACTTGTTCCGAGCAAGTCTTGCCTTGCTAAAAACCTGCCATAATCATTCTAACCACATAGCAAATCTCAGTCACTCTGCTTTCCCAAAAAAGACCTTTTGGTGCTCACAGAATGTGCCTTACCTACTCAGGTGGACCTTTGTGTCTTATCCCATGGAGTATTTTGCCAGGAGTCTCCAATAATTTAAGACACTCCTGGAGCCTGAGCCATATTATTGTCTCTGGAGAGCAGAGATTCTCTATAGATTTGTGACCCTGACTGTCTACTTCATTTGCTAAATAAGGAAGACTATGGAGCACCACGGGAATTATTGTTTATTACTCTGCCTCAGGCACTGCACTGGGCATGCTGCACTCCTTACTATGTTGAATAAAGCACTGATAAGGAAGCTGAGGTAAAGGGAATTTAAGTGACAAATCCTAAGACAATAAAAAGACATGGAGCCAAGATTTGAACTCATATGCGAATCCAGAAATTCATATTCTTTCCATTGTTCCAGACTACATTCCTATACCACAGCACCCACATGTTTTAGAAAACAAAATGTCACTGAACCCAAATCTTTGGAGATTCACTGTTTTGATAAAGATATTTTGGTAAAGGACTCCTGCCCAGTCTGTCTCAATTCCTCCTTCCTTTATTAAGCTGGAGAAAAAGTTTCTCCAGCAAAGATTAACCAAAGTAGATCTTCCTGGAATACATTCGTACAAACACATACACACACACCCACATGCAGAAACTTCACAAACACACACACCAAGAATGCTTTTTAGCTTACAAAGCAATTCCACACTCATTATCATATTCAGTCCTCATGTAGTTATTAAGGGAACACCATTACTCCCATTTCAAAGATGAGAAAAATGATATTCAGAGAGATGAAGTGTTTGCTCAAAATCACACAATTAGTGAATGGCATTTGAGCCCAAGCCCAAGTCCTGACTCCATCAAATTGCTTTGAGGTTACTTTTAAGGACAGGAAGTGATTCAGATTTCAAAAGTGCAATGAAATTTCCCAAAAAAGTTAATTTGTCCTGAAGAAAACAGAAGAACTACCCTTGTGAAGCCACCCTCCTCCCTTTTCAATCAGGAAGGGTAGAACCCGCAGCCTGCCTTGTGAGGTCCTGGCAACCTGGAGTGGAGCTTGGTTCAACCCAGCTTGACAGTGTGAGTGGGCTGTCTTTTACCTCAAAGTTCTCAGGTAGGGTCTTGGGATCTCATAGTGTGGCCAACTCTGTTGTTGCAACTTCTAGGAGTAGTTGCCTAGGTCACAGCTCAGCTGTGTCATAGAGTTCCCAGACAAACTTGGCATGAACTGGAAGGGACCAAGAATTGCCAGAGCATTTTTTCCCAAGCACTGTGCTTTTCATAGGGGAAGAATGTGTACTCAGAGTTTTTGATTTCCTAAGAATTCTGTAAAAGTAATTTGTCCAACCTAATGTTCTCAGCATGTGTCATTTAAAGGAGGAAATTTCCAGGCATTCATCATTTTCTGGTTGGATGATTACACATTTCCTTAATAGTTTCCCACTTTTAAATATCTTGCTCCAGTCTGCCCTTCCTACATCTTTCTAGAATCATGATCATATTAATAGTAGTAATTGACATGTCAAGCACTGCAGTGAGTACCTCACACATATGATCTCATATATTCCTTGCAATGGCCTAAGAGAATGAAACTCTCATTCCCCTCCCCATTTAATAAATGAGAAAACTAAGATTATGAGAGTGTTCTGCAATATCATAGGTGACACTAAGTAAGTGGAAAGGCTATTATTGAATACAGACCTGATTGAACTCAGTCTATTGCCTCTCATTTCTAAAACACAAATGCAACCTTATTTTTGCCCTACTTGCAAGATAGTATAGACTCATCTCGTCCTGACCCTATTAAGTACAACTGTAAACCCTAGATATAACACAAGAAGCACCAAACAGAGGATTTTAAAAGGTGGGAAGAGGAAGGTGGACTTGTTAGGGACCTGAGACTGCTGGAACAACATAGTACCTTGGTGGTTTATGACCTGCCACCAGAGCTAAGCCAAGTGCATCATGTCCCAACCTCTGACTTAGGAAGAGTAGGTGTTCCAGGTAGGTTCATTCTTCCTCTGAATCAAACAGAAGCCCTGCTGGCAACACCAGGACAGCCCAGTCTAACAGTCAAGGGGGATCAAGTTGGAATCCCATTAATAACAAGCAGACAAGAATGTGCTTTCTTTCCCTTCTGGGCCAGAGACTCTGTCACCAACCAGAGATACCTGAGAGGTCAGGCAGAAATTTCATGAAAGATAATGCCACAAACATCACCCAGCCCAGGAGGCTCCACTAGTACCCATAGTCTTGAGAATCCCTTTTACCGCCAAGAAATATCAGGTGGCCAGGAGATTACGGTAGTGAGGAAGATATCACACACAAAAAAATGTTATAATTTGGAAAGACTCTTTGTTTATGGATTAAATCCTTGAAAACCATAAAGTACCAAAACTCAGCCAAGATGAAATAAAGAACATGAATAACCCCACAACCATTAAATAAATTGAATTCATAATTTAAAAGTTGCTGAAAAAGAAATCTCCAGGTCCAAATAGTTTCACTGAAAAATTCTACCAAACATTTAAAGAAGAATTAACACAAATTTTATATAACCTTTTCCAGAATATAGAAGAGGAGGGAATGCATCCTATTTCATTTAATAAGGCCTGTATAATTCTGATACCAAAAGCCAAGACAAGAAAAACAGAAAGACAGTCCCTTCTATTCGAACCTATAGTTGGTGCTGGAGTGGGTAGGTGTACATCCAAGAGAATTGAATCTCTGGGCTGTTCATGTGCCAGCTGGGCCCTGAGCCTCAGCAGAGTTGCAACACCTACTCTCCAGTTCATTGGACTCACCCAGGACAACAAACAAGGAGGTGAGGATGGACAGCCACCACACCAAGGAACCGAGAGAGTCTACAACTTCAAGCAAAAGAGTCCCATCCTTCAGCCACATGGGAACGAAACTCCCTCTCAAAGGTGGAGTGGGCATCACCATACCAGAATCCTCAGGATTGGGGGATAAAATATGAACTAGAGTGGACTTACTGGTATTCTACTATAGACTTACTGGGATTCAAGCTATGGAAGAAATTATATCATTGATGTGGAGACAGTGGCCACTGGAGGTGCTGAAGTCAGGCAGAGTGAAAAAGAGGTGTAATATAGGGGCATTTTCGGGACTTAGAACTGTCCTGCATGACATTGCAATGACAGATACAGGCCATTATATATCCTGCCATAGCCTACAGAATTGAGTGAGAGAGAGTGTAAACTACAATGTAAACTATAATCCATGCCTAGTGGCAATGCTCCAAAATGTGTTCATCATTTGCAATGAATGTACCATACTAATGAAATAAGTTGTTAATGTGGGGAAAATTGGGAGATGTGCAGACTGGAAAATATGGGAATCTTTTATATTTTTTATGTAAAATTTTATGTAATCTAAGTATCTTTTGAAAATAAATAAAAATATATTTTTTAAAAAAAGAAAGACAAAGAAAGAAAAGACAAATAGGAGGGAGGAAGGGAAGAAGGAAATAAGAAAAAAAAAAAGACAAGACAAAATTATGACCAACATCTTTCATGAACTTAGACACAAAAAGTCTCAAAAAATTTTAGCAAATCAAATCTAGCACTGTATACAAGATATTATACACATTAAGTGGGACTTATTCCAGGTATGCAAGGCTGGTTCAATATTCCAATATCAATCCATGTATTCCACCATATTAACAAGCTAGTAAAGAAAATCATATTTCATATGAAATGTTGCAGAAAAAGCAATTGAAAATATCCCACACCAAGTCATGATAAGATATCTCAGCAAGTGAGGAATAGAGAAAACCTCAAGTTGATGAAGACCATCTACAAAAAAAACACCCTACGTTATATTTAATTGTGAAAAACTGAATGCTTCTTCCCTAAGTTTGGAAACAGGGAAAGGATGTCCACAAGAAACTCTAACTATGGAAATAAGGTGAGAAAAATTATAAAGAACAGAGATTGGCCAGGAAGAAATAAATTTGCTCCTACTTGCAAATTACGTAGTTGTCTATGTAGAAAATCCTAAAGATTACACAAATATTTTCTAAAATTAATAAGTGAGTTTAGCAAGTTTGCAGAAAACAAATCAACACAAAAAACCAGTTGGATTTCTATGTATTTACAGTAAACATGTGGAAAGAGACATTGGAAAGACAATACTATATACTATTGCCCCAAAGTGTAAATGTATAAATACATGTAAAGAATCTGTATGCTGAAAAATTACTAAGCATTTGTAGAAAAAAATCAAAGAAGACAAGAAGTTGTATTGGAAAAATCAACATAGTAAAGTTATCAGGTCTTTCAAAATTGATCTATAGATGCAATGCAATTTCATGTCAGAATCTCAACAATGTTCTTTGTACACATAGATAAGTTTGCTCTAAAGTTTAAATGGAAAGGCACAACACCTGGAAGAACAACAAAAAAATAATGAAATAGAAGAATAAAGGAAGAGGAATCACTCTACCAGAAGTTAAATCCTATTATATAGCTTCAGCTAATAAGACAGGATGGTACTGGCATAGGGATAGACACATATATCAATGGAATAGAGCAGAAAACTTTTAAATAGACCTATACAAATATTACAAACTAATTTTTTACCAAGTTCCAAAAGTAATTCAAACGCAAAATTATTGTAAAAGATAAAGAAGGACATGATATATTAATAAAAGGGGTAATCTATCAAGAAGGAAGAACAATCATAAATATTTATGGACCTAACTAGAGTGCCCCAATATACATGAGGCATACAATGGGAAAACTAAGAGGAGTAACAGATGTCTCTATAATTATAGTGGGGGACTTTAATACACCATTATCACCATTAGACAGAAGAACTCACCAGGGGGTTAATAAAGAAATAGAGACCTTAAAATATGTTAGAGGATCTAGACCTAATAGACATATAAAGAATATTACACCCAAATACAGCAAGATATACATTTTTCTAGAAAACACATGACTCATTCTACAGGAGAGACCATATGCTGGGTCACTGAACAAGTATCAATGAATTTAGAAAGATTGAAATTGTACAACATAATTTCTCTGACCACAAAGGAATGAAGCTGGAAATTAATAAGGGGCAGATAACCAGAATAGGCGCAAAGATGAAAGTTAAACAACATTCTCTTAAACAATCAGTGGGTCAAAGAAGAAATTGCAAAAGAAATAAGAAACTACCTTGAAACAAATGAAAATGAGAGCACAACATATCAAAACCTACGGGATGTAGCTAAAGCAGTGCTGAGAGGGAAATTTATAGACATAAATGCCCTTATTAAAAAAGACCTACCACATATGAATGAACTAGAAAAAGAAAAACAAACTAATCCCAAAGAAAGCAGAAAGAAGGATATTACAAAGAATAGAGTAGAACTAAATGAAATTGAGAATAAAAAACACTAGAATAAATCAACAAAACCAAAAGCTAGTTCTTTGAGAAC
>JAQZBX010087784.1:0-12824 GCA_029593785.1 Cabassous unicinctus | reverse complement strand
TTTTTTTTTTTTTTAAGATTCATTTTATTTATTTATTTCTCCCCTCCCCCTCATTGTTTGCACTTGCTGTATGCTGTGTCTTTAGGAGGCACTGAGAACTGAAGCTGGGACCTCCGATGTGGGAGGGAGGTGCCTAATCACTTGAGCCACCTCCATTCCCTGCTTTGTTGTGTTTCTCATGTTTTTTGTTCTTGTGTCTCTTGTTGCGTCAGCTTGCCAGGCCTGCCCCTTGTGTCAGCTCGCTGTCTTGCTCATTTTCTTTTTTGGAGGCACTGGAAACCTCTGCTCCCTGCTTTGTTGTGTCTCTCATTATGTTTTTCTTCTTGTGTTTCTTGTTGCATCATCTTGTTGTGTCAGCTTACCACACCTGCCCATCACACCAGCTCGCTGTCTTCTTTAGGAGATACTGGGAACCAAACCACAGGCTTCCTATGGGGTAGGCAGGAGCTCAGTCGCCTGAGCCACATCCACTTTCTGTATTTCTTCTTTAGTAAAATGTCTATTCAGATCTTTTCTCATTTTTAAATTGGGTCATTTGTCTTTTTCTTTCTTTCTTTCTTTTTTTTAAAGATTTATTTTTTTCTCTCCGCCTGCCTCCCTTGTCTACTTTTTGTGACCATTCACTGTGTTCTGTGTCTGTTTGTCTTCTCTTTAGGCGGCATCGGGAACCGATCCTGGGACCTTCTGGAGTGGGAGACAGGTGCTCAATCTTTTGTGGCCCCTCAGCTCCCTGGTCTGCTGCGTCTCTTATTGTCTCTCCTCTGTGTCTCTTTTTGTTGTGACATCTTGCTGCACCATCTCTCCGTGCAGGCCAACACTCCTGCACACTCCTCCATGGGCCAGTACTCCATGGGCCAGCACTCCTGTGTGGTCCAGCTCACCTTCACCAGGAGGCCCAGAGAATCAAACCCTGGACCTCCTATATGGTAGACGGGAGCCCAATCACTTGAGCCACATCCACTTCCCTGTCTTTTTCTTGTTGAGGTGTAGGGTCTCTTTATAAATCATGGATATTAGACCCTTGTTGGATGTGTGATTTCCAAATGTTTTCTCCCATGGAGTAGGATGCCTTTTTACTCACTTCACAAAGTTCTTTGAGGTGCAGAAGTATTTAATTTTGAGGAGGTTCCATTTATCTATTTTTTCTTTTGTTGCTATTGCTTTGAGTGCAATGTTTAAGAGACCCCCCACCTACTGCAAGGTCATGTAGAGGTTTCCCTACATTATCTTCTAGGAGTTTTATGGTCCTGGCTTTTATGTTTAAGTCTGATCCATTTTGAGTTGATTCTTGTATAAGGAGTGAGGTAGGGGATCCTCTTTCATTCCTTTGGTTATGGATATCCAGTTCTCCCAGAACCATTTGTTGAAGAGGCTGCTCTGTCCCAGAAAAGTGGACTTGGTAGGCTTATTGAAAATCACTTGACCATAGAGGTGAGGGTCTGTTTCTGAACTCTCAATTTGATTCCATTGATCAATGTGTCTGTCTTTATGCCAATACCATGCTGTTTTGACCACTGTAGCTTTATAATATACTTTAGGGTCAGGGAGTGTGAGTCCTCCTCTTTAGATTTTCTTCTTTAGGATGTTTTTGGCTATTTGGGACCTCTTTCTCTTCTAAATAAATTTGGAAATTGACTTTTCTATTTCTGTAAAATAGGCTGTTGGAATCTTGATTGGTATTGCATTGAATCTAGAAATCAATTTGGGTAGAATTGACATCTTAACGATGTTTATCTTCCAATCCATGAACATGGAATGTCCTTACATTTGTTTTTGGGTCTTCTTTGATTTCTTTTAGCAGTTTTTTGTAGTTTTCTGAATACAGATTATTTATATTCCCAGTTAAATTAATTCCTAGATATTTGAGTCTTTTTGTTACTATTGTAAATGGAATTTTTTTCTTGATTTTCTCCTCAGCTTGCTCATTACTAGTGTATAAGAAACACTTATGGGTTTTGTGTGTTGATATTGTATCCTGACACTTTGCTGAACTCATTTATTACCTCAGGTAGCTTTGTTATAGATATTTTGGGGTTTTCTGAATATATGATCATGTCATCTGTGGATTGCGAGAGTTTTACTTCCTCTTTTCCAATGGATGCCTTTTTTTTTTTGAGGTACCAGGGCCTAGAATTGAACCCGGGACCTTGTATGTGGGAAGCTGGTGCTCAACCACTGAGCCACATCAGTTTCCCCGATTAATGCCTTTTATTTCTTTTTTTTTGCCAAATGCTCTAGCTAGAACTTCTAGCACAATGTTGAATAACAGTGGTGACAGTGGGCATCCTTGTGTTGTTCCTGATCTTAGAGGGAAAGGTTTCAATCTATCCCCACTAAATGATGTTAGCTGTGGGATTTTCATATATGCCCTTTATTACATTGAGAAACTTTCCTCATATACTTATCTTTTGAAGTATTTTTATCAAGAAAGGATGCTGAATTTTGTCAAATGCCTTTTCTGCATCAATCAAGATGATCATGTAGTTTTTTCCTTTGATTTGTTAATGTGGTGTATTACACTAATTGATTTTCTTATGTTGAACCACCCTTGCATACCAGGAATAAAACCCATTTGATCATGCCATGATGTATTTTCATATGCTGTTGGATTCGATTTGCAAGTATTTTGTTGAGAATTTTTGCATCTATTTCATTAGAGAGATTGGTCTGTAATTTTCTTTTCTTGTATTATCTTTTTCTGGCTTTGGTATGAGGATGATATTGGCTTCATAAAATGTGTTGGGTAATTTTCCCCCCTTCTTAATTTTTTGGAAGAGTTTAAACAGAAATGGTATTAACTCTTCTCAAAATGTTTGGTAGAATTCACCTGTGAAGCCATTGTCCTGGACTTTTCTTTGTTGGAAGATTTTTGTTGACTGTTTCAATCTCTTTGCTTGTGATTCCTGTATTTCTTGTAGAGACAATATAAGTTGTTTGTGTATTTCTAGGAATTTGTCCATTTCATCTAGATTGCCTAACTTGTTGGCATACAGTTTCTCATAATATTCTCTTATGATCCTTTTTATTTCGATCGTGTCATTCGTAACTTCTCCCCTTTCATTTCTGATATTATTTGTGTCTTCTATCTTTTTTTTCTTTGTTAATCTTATAAGGATTTGTCAATATTATTGATTTTCTCAAAGAACCAGCTTTTGGTTTTGTTGATTTTCTCTATTGTTTTTTTGTTGTTGTTGTTCTCGATTTCATTTATTTCTGCTCTAATCTTTGTTATTTCTTTCTTTCTGCTTGCTTTGGGATTGGTTTGCTGTTCTTTTTCTAGTTTCTCCAATTGTTCAGTTAGTTCTTTGATTTTAGCTCTTTCTCCTTTTTTTAATATAGGCATTTAGGGCTTTAAATTTTCCTCTTAGCACTGCCTTTGCTGCATCCCATAAGTATTGATAAGTTGTTCTCATTTTCATTTGTCTTGAAATATCTACTTATTTCTCTTGCAATTTCTTTTTTGACTCACTGATTGGTTAAGAGTGTGTTGTTTAGCCTTCATATATTTGCAAATTTCTCCTTTTCCACCTATTATTGATTTCCAGATTCATTCCATTATGATCAGAGAAGTGGCTTTGTGTAATTTCAATCTTTTTTAATTTATTGAGAACTGTGTGTGCCCCAACATGTGGTCTCTCTTGTAGAAAGATCCATGAGCATTTGGGGTGCAATGTTCTATATATGTCTGTCAGGTCCAGCTTGTTTATCACATTGTTCAAGTTCTCTCTTCCCTTGATTTTCTGTCTAGTTGTTCTGTCTCTTGATATGAGTGGCGTGTTGTTGAAGTATCCAACTATTATTGTAGAGATGTCTATTTCTCTTTTCAGATTTGTCAGAGTTTGCCTCAAGTATTTTGGGGAAGTCTGGTTAGGTGCATAGATATTTATGACTGTTACTCCTTCCTGGTGAATTGTCCCTTTAGTAATATAAAATTGTCTTCTGAATCTCTTATCACTTTTTTGCATTTAAAGTGTGTTTTGTCTGACACCAGTATGGCTACTCCTGCTCCCTTTTGGTTACTATTTGCATGAAATAACTTTTATCTTTCAGTCTATTTGCCTCCTTGGGTCTAAGGTGAGTCTCCTGCAGACAGCATACGGATGGCTCATGTTTTCTTATCCATTCTGTCAGTCTATCCCTTTTGATTGGGGATTTTAATCCATTAACATTCAATGCTATTATTGTATGAGCATTACTTACTCCAATCATTTTATCCTTTGGCTTTCATACCTCATATCTTATTTTTGTCCACTTCTTAACCTTTTTGTTACCCTTTCTGAGAGTCTTCACTTCTACACTCTCCTCCAAGCCTCTCGTCTTGTTTTTTTCTGGCTGCAGGACTCCCTTTAGTGTTTCCTGTAGGGCTGGATTCTTGTTTATGAACCTTCTTAGTTTCTGTTAATCTGTGAATATTTTAAGCTTACCATCATATTTGAAGGACAGTTTTGCCAGATAAAGAATTCTTGGCTGGCAGGTTTTCTCTTTTAGTACCATAATTATATCAAGCCAGTGCCTTTCTGTGTCCATGGTTTCTGAAGAGAAATCTGCACTAAGTCTTATGGGTGTCCCTTGTATGTGATGTTTCACTTTTCCTTTGCTGCTTTCAGAATTTTCTCTTTATCTTTGGCATTTGGAATCCTGCATATTATATGTCTTGAGGTAACTCTATTTGTATTTATTCTAATTGGAGCACACTGTGCTTCCTGGACATGATTATTCATATCTTTCATGAGAGTTGGGAAAATTTTGGCCTTTATTTCCTCAAATACTCTTCCTGCCCCTTTTTCCTTTTCATCTCCTTCTGGAATTCCCATAACACATATGTTGGTGTGCTTCATATTATCATTCAACTCTCTGAGCCCCTACTCAATTTTTTCCATTCTTTCCTCTCTTTCTTCTTTTTCTCTTTGATTTCAGTTGTTCTTTCCTCTATGTCACTGACTCTTCCATGATTTTAATCTACTGTTGTGTGCCTCTATTGTATTTTTAATCTCATTTATTGTGTCTTTCATTCCCATAGGCTCTGTTATTTTTCCATCCAAGATTTCAAATTTTTCTTTCTTTGTGCTCACTCAGTGTCTTCTTAATGTCTTTTATTTCTTTAGCCATGTTGTCTTTCAACTCCATGATTTGGTTTAGGAGATTTGTATGAACTTCATTGATTAGCTCTTTCAAGTTCTATGTCTTGTCTGGAGCTTTGATTTATTCCTTTGCCTAAATCATATCTTCCTTTTTCTTAGTGTGGCTTGTAATTTTTTGCTGATGTCTAGACATCTGATTCTGATGCTGAGTTTACTATGATGCTCAGTTTCTCTCTCTTGCATAAGGATTTACTGTTAAGTAACTGTATGCTATCACTGTTCTTTGACTTTTGGTTCAATTTGTTCCAGATATTTAGGATTGCCCCTGTTTAATTGCTCAGACTGGGGCTAAGGACTCAGTAATGGGGTACAGGCCAGTTTCCAAGGGCACCTGCTTGCTTCTTTTATTTATTATTATTTTTTCCTTTTGTGCACACTTTTATGGTATGGCCAGCCAACAGATGGCGGTCTTTGGCAGACCTCTCAGTTCAAACCTCAGGTGCTGGGGGGAAGCATTCTGTGTAACTCCTCAGGCTTGTGGGCAGTCCCAAAGGCTTTTATTCAATGAAGTAGAGCCCAATTCCTTAAACTAAACTGGATTGAAGGCCCTGATTATAGGAAGGACAATGGTAGATGTAGAGTGAGCCAGACTTACTCCAACCTCTTAAGGTTACTATTAAAATGAAACTATAAGTATTTAGCTGGACAAGATTCACCTGACTGTTGTAAAGGGGGAAAGTGCTCCTTCTCAATTACAGTTACCCTGAACACTCAGCCCCTTCAATTTATACAAGAATGTAATGAGTATTTCTGTCTTTCAAAACCTTAGCTTTTGAGATTATTTTCCATCCCCTCTTTTAGACTGAAAGATCCACCTGGGTTTAAAAAGAAGAAGAAAGAAGAAGAAAGAAGAAAGAAGAAGAAAAGAAGGAGGAGGAGGAGAAAAGGAGAGGAGGAGGAGAAGAAGAAGATGAAAGAGTATTATACCAAATTAAATAAAGCCTTATCTTTATATCTTCACCCAAGAGTTGGCTATCACTTCTGTATCGAATATAGCAATTGAGGTTCTGATAGAAGCCATAATGTTTGTAGTACATATAAACATTACCCTGTATGAGAAGAAAGTAAGAAGAGGAGAATAAGAAAAATTAATGGAATATTAATAAACTCAGAAAGGAATGCTTGAAAATAGAGTCGTATATTGATAAGAATTGAAAGTTTCTTCCTGTTAAATAGACACATACACCTATCCCCAGCCCCCCAGAAACTGTATTTTAAAATATGTGTTGGGAAATCCTGGTCTTATACAGAAGTCTTGAAATGTCTAAGTAATCTGTTTTTAATCTTTTTGTAGGAGTTGCTGCACTCCTGCCTTGAAAAGATTTTAAACCAGACTTTGTACTTTCAATACATAAAATTTGGTTTTACAAACATCATGTTTCCCAGTAATACCAGGAAAAATGCTTCGTCCAGGGGTTGTGGTAGGCATCAAAGGTCATGTGATTTTAAAGCAAATTTGTGAAATAAATTTAAAATGGTAACCACTGAGCATATTTAGGTGCCTATGCAAACTGGGTGTAAAAGGCATGAGAGTAGAAACTCCTTGCCTTCAGGCTCCAGGTGTTTTTGTCTTTTTATCTTGGGATCTGACACAGAACCTGGCACATGTTACTTGCTCAGGAAATGGTGAGCCATTCACTATAAAAAAAAAGATGGACTAATTCACTGATCCAAAAGAAAGAGGTTGATTTTCACCTTAACAGATGGTGGCCTTGTTGCGCATGTGAGATATGCTTTCTCATGATTCTGTCATTTGAGATTGCCCAGTCACAGACTACTATCATGATTCTATCTTTGTGGTGATATTCCAAGGCCCTGGAATTTCTCCAGGCAGACATAGCTTTCATTGACAGACTTGATGCAGATTTTAATAACAGCAAAATGTTGCAAATAGAAATGCCAAGTGAAGCTGTTTATAATTAATACTCTACCTTCCTCCAAAATAATGAAGGTCTCCATCCAAAAATATGAAAGTCTAGTGATTAAGTGCCACTCATGTGTTGGGTGCTATCTTTAGTGCTAGAAACACAAAAGCACTCCTTTACAAGTCCCTAAGCCAGTTGATTCTCTTACCTTATGCAAGATTAGCATTTTTGGAAAGGCTTTTAGTCTCATTTCCTAAGGACTTCTGAGAAGATGGGTATGGGAAATGGGATCTGGTATCCAGGGTAGTCTGAGAAGAAAGGCCATGTAGGTATGGCCAGTTACAGAAAACAAGAGAGGCTGAAGATCTTAGCCAGGTGTAAGAGGCAAATGTCTGAAACACTGAAAAGGGGAGATGCTGGGGCCTGACAGTCCACAACATAATAAACAGAAACCATGGCAGTGAAGGCATTGGATAAGCCAGGCTTAGCAGGAGTGGACTGATTACCGTTCCTCACCCAAATGATGGAACCTCTATTCTCAACCCATAATTATAGAAAATATGAAAACCACAGAATGGAATTTACCATACATTTTCATGGAAGGTAAAAAGGGAATTCTTCTTAACCCAAGTTATATGCTCATACAAATAATAGAATAAACAGGCAGAGAACATTTGTCACACTAGGGACTGGTGTGTTTTAATAATCCCTTTTCAATGATTCTTTGTCCAAAGAATTGGCTTAACAAGACCTCTAAGATCACCATCTTTTTTATTACTCCTGGAGGTACAATACACTTTATGGCACTTCTGCTCTTTAAATTCAGTGGCACTTTGTGCAGGATTCCTTTGTATAAGACAGAGAGTCTAGCGTGGATTCATTGCCTAAGTTCCAATGTGTGTAACGTGTAGTAACTGGCAATCTGAAGGCCCTGTGATTGCCCTAAGTAGTTTAGTTGGATTTTTACAAGAAAGCCTCTGCCTGAAGGGAATGGTTAGCAGCTGGCAACACTTCATTTAGCTTTGGCGTTTCAAAAGATGTAGACAGATGGGAATTGTAGACCTTTAGGGTTTCATCTTTTGGCATTTTTTCTTAAAAAATATAAGCAGCACTAACTTTTACTTTGAGGAAAGGGCAGTGTGGTGGGTTGAGGAAGGCAAGAAGGGGCATGGCTACAGAGAAGTAGAGTTTAGGCCCATATCAAAAGAAAATCCCCCCACTGGCTTGATATAGATTTCACTTATGATCCAAATTCAAGTCAGTGATTTCCTTATAATTTATATCTGATGTACCCACAAAAACTATTGGGGCTAGCCTTGATCAAAACAGATGTACCCAGAATATTACTGATGCTAATTGCTTTCTTCTGGGGTCATGGGGGGAATAAGAAAGGTACATATAAAACAAAAGCTTCCTATAACATGAAACCACATATTTTAGCTTTTTATCTTTCCTCTATTCATTTACTCTTTCGGCAAACATTTTCTGATCATCTACAATGTAAAATATATTTGCAATGCACCGTGGAAGAAGCAAAGATTCATATGCTCATTCTATAAACATTAACTGAGACTGTGTTAGGTGCTTGTGATACATCAGCAAGAGACAGAAAATAAACAACAAATATAATAAACTGGTAAATTATGAAGTATGTTAGAGGGTGATAAGTACTATGGGAAAATTTTTAAAAAATTACAGCAGGGCAACAGGGATCAGGAATGTAGGAGAAGGTGAATAGACAGGCTGCAATATTAAACAGAATGACCAGGGTAGGCCTTATTGAGGTGAGAATCGAGCCAAACCTTGAAAAGGGAGGGGAGTTAGCCAAGGATATCTGGCACAGGGAACAAGGTAAGAGAATGCCTGACTTGTTTGAGGAACAAGGAGCCCGGGGTGGCCAGAGCAGAGTGGTGGGGAGCGGGGTAGAATGGAGGAATCAGGTCAGCAAGGAAAGAAAAGGCCTGATCATGTAAGGCCTCATAAGGACTTTGTTTTTTTCATTGAGTGGAAAGAGGAGCCATTGCAGAGGTTTTTGTTTTGTTTTGTTTTGTTTTTTAAGAAAAGAAATAACATGATCTGACTTATGTTTTAAAAGGTTTTAAAAGACAAGGATAAAAGCAGGAAGTCTTGTTAGGAGAATCCTGCAGAAATCCAGGTAAGAGTAAAATGTGGCATGGACTTGGGTAGTGGTAGTAGTGAAGGTGGGGAGATGTGGGCAGACTCTGGATATATTTTGAAGGTAGAACCAACAGGAAGGATTGGATGTAAGATGTGAGAGTAAGAAAGGAGTCAAAATGACTCCAAGCCTTTTTGACCTGAGCAACCAGAAGGGGTGAATTTGCTATCAACTGAGATAAGTCTGTGGGTGGAACAAGCTGTCTCTTTTGGGGCAGGAGAAGGGAGGAGGCAGGCTATCAGGAGTTCAGTTTTAGAAATGTTGCATTTCAGTAGGCAGTTGGAAATACAAGTATGGAGTTTGGAAGAGAAGTTTGGGCTAGAGATATAAACCAGAGTGCTGGCAATAGATGGTATTTAAAGCCACAAGACAGGATGACATTACCAAGGAAGAGAGCATATATAGAGAGGAGAAGCAGACTAAAGGCTTAGACTGAAGCCCCGGGGATCTCAACATAAAGAGTTTGGAGAGACTAGGAGGAACAGCCATGGAAGCAGAGAAGGAGTAACCAGAGGGGCAGGAGGGAAACCAAGAGTGTATGGTATCCTGGAAGCTAGGAGAAGAAGGTGTCCTGGAGGAGGGGTGATCAACTGGGTCCAATGTGCTGCTCGGGCACCAAGAATTGATCACTGGATTTGTCCACGTAGAAGTCATTGGTAACCCTGCGGTTTCAGTGAGTGATGGGGGCAAACACCTGTTAGGAGTGGGCTTAGGAGAGAATGGGAAGAAAGGAATTGGAAACAGCCAAGATAGACAACTCCACTGAGGAGTTTTTCTGCTAAAACGAGGAAAGAAACGGGCAGGTAGCTGGTAGGGAAATTGGGAAAAGAGGTTTTTTTTGGTTTCTTTTTTGTCTTTTTTTGGGAAAATGAGAAAAATAATATGTTTGTATTCTGGTGAGAATGATGAGAATGATCCAGTAAAGAGAAAAGCTGATGATCTAGAAGAAGAGAGAAATGCTGAATTAAGTCCTTGCGGTGGCAAGACAAGAAGACATCTACTGTACACGTGGAGGGATAAGTTTCAGATAGAAGTGTGGTTAGTTCACCTATTGTGGTGAGTGGGAAGGCAGAGTGTGTGATGCAGATACTCATAGGTGTGTAGTTGTTGTATGGCTAGAAAATATCCTTATCCTCAGGGAAGTAGTTTAAGTAGAGGAAATGAGACTACAGGAACTATAACAAATGATTGGAAGTCCCATAAGAAGAATGGAAAGTGTTCCAGGGATTTGAATGTGGGCAAATTATTGCTGGAGACATGAGTGAAAAGGAGGTTCAAAGAAAGTGTAGGGATATTAGGAGCCTAAAACAGGGTGGCATCTTGATATGTGGTAATGAGAGGGGAGACTTCCTAGGCGAAGGAACAGCAGGAACATAGAGAGGTGGGTTCAGGGAAAAGGGAGTTGGCTAGTTTGACAGCAGTACAAGGTCTCCTTGAGCAATCTGAGAGAGTTGTGCTTTTCATGTGGTGGTGGTGAGAAGTAGTCAACTTATTTTGCAAATAACGGCTGAAAGTGGAGAGAAACCAAAGGCTAGAAGAGCAGTTAGGTAACTCTGACACTCAACCCGGAGAACCTGAACTAGGGTGATGATCAAGAAGATAGAGGAGAGGGTGGTCCTGAGAGGTATGGATTAAAGAACAGCGCCTACACAACAGAGGCTCAGATGAGGAAGGAGAGGGCAAGGGAACGTCAAGGGGAAAGTTTTGATTCTGGGTGATGGGATCCTTAGCAGAAAGGGAAGTGAGGACATTTTTTCAGGAGATGAAGATGAGTCTGGTTTGGGACCAGATGAGTTTGAGGTGGAAGCAAGGCCTTGAGGTGAATTCTCAGTGGGAAGCTCAAGAGAAGGCCTGGCTCCACCTAGATTCATCCGAGGTAGAGTTATCTATGTGGAGTGAAAGAGGGGGGTGGGGGGTGCTGACCAGGTCAGTGAGGAGGGTGCTGTGGGGGAGAAGTGCAGAGTCTAGAGGACAGAACAGGACCACTAAGTGTGTTGGAGGAGTTAAGGGAAAGATATTTTTTAGTTGATTAAATCTTGACTACCAAGATTTCAAATCTCAGCTCTCAGACTGC
The DNA here is from genome assembly GCA_029593785.1 of Cabassous unicinctus. Classification (NCBI taxonomy): domain Eukaryota; kingdom Metazoa; phylum Chordata; class Mammalia; order Cingulata; family Chlamyphoridae; genus Cabassous; species Cabassous unicinctus. Next base: position 1,568 of record JAQZBX010087784.1, on the reverse strand, counting down.
AGGGAGTATAGTTGAGGGAGGGCTCCAGCTGCTGTGCTGTGAAATTCCCACTGTGTTTTTAACCAAGGCCATGCTTCCCACAGCTGCTCCCAGAGATAATGAGACAGGCGCCGTACTGGGAGAGGGGACTCCTTTGATGGGGACTCCCTGTTGGCCTTGCTGAAACTTTCTTAAGAATCCATTGTAGTCCAAGACCTTCCTCACCACCTTCCTCTCTCCTTCCCTCCATCCCGTCCTCTTTCCCTCCCTTCCTATCCTCCTTCCGTCTCTTTTTCATAGGGGTCAGAGCTATTTTGTGGTCTGATGGCTTTCCCAGCCTCCTCCTGCTCCCTATTTTCCCTCACAGGCATTTCCTCCAATAAATCTCTTGCTTGTCTAATCCTGTTTTGGCTTCTGTTTCTCAGAGGACCCAGACTAACGCAAGATTTTAATCTGCCCAAGGGTAGGGATTCTTCTTAACATATCTTTGGCATTCCTCATTGTGCCTGATGTAAGGCCAAGAGTCTCCTTAATGATCCCTGACACTAACTCACTGTGTGACCAGAGCCAAGTCACTTAACCTCTCAGTACCTTAATTTTCTCACTATAAAATCAGTGGTTAGATTAAATGAGCTTCACCCCCGCCCCCGTGCTGACATTTAGAGTAAACCTGTTTAATTGACTGTAAAAATTATGCTACAGAGTTGGTTACATAAAGAATTTTGAGACTTAGAAACAAAGAAACAAAGGGAAAGAATAAAATATCCCCCTCCCCCCAAAAAGGGCATGAACTCAACACTTCATTTTTACAAGATCCCCCAACCCCACCCCACTTTAGTTTTTATATGTTCAGTTTTGGAAAGCATTTGGTAAAGGAAATCGTGAACTTACAGCAAAGTTAAATAGGAGTAGATAACCGTAAAGCCAACTGAAGTCTCTGGAATTTCACTTACTTGCATTTTCTATGGAAGGTAAAAGGGAAGAGAGCAGGTGTGTTCTTTGTCAATATTAAAGGCATTTTCCTGCAGTTTTGCACAATTTCCACATTTTTTGTGTAATTAATTTGTCAGGTGGGGAGAAAACAATTATTAATTAAAAAGTTACGTGAGTATGTATCTTAAAATTCAAGTCCTGAGTCCATCAAAGTCTTCAACCTGTGTGGGTCAGGGACATAGGCTCTGGGACATGAATAAAGGGCTGCCCACCGAGCAGGGCAAGTGTTTCTGAGATGCTCGGGAGGGGCAGGCCTTCTTATGGTATTTCATTTTGCGACTGGCAGCCTTTTGCCACTGGCCAGGAGTTCAGTATTTCTATTGCCTACTTATGTAACCTGTTGTGGTGAAGTCTTACGCCTCGATCATAAAGAGGTGTCACCAGGAAGGTATTAGTCAATGACTCATGAAAACTGGGCTTTCTGCCCAAGTCCAATCAGCTTTCTGGAGAAGTTACTTCCCTGTTCTTCCATTTATTGTATGGAAAATAATTTTCCCAAAGAATTATTTTCCATGGCTTCTAGAGAAGTCATTGAAAATGATCAAACATAGAAAAAGATGTATTTTCAAAATGTAGGATTCTAGATCTATGTGGAA
>JAQZBX010087783.1:0-12822 GCA_029593785.1 Cabassous unicinctus | reverse complement strand
GAGAAATGTATATATTTATTCATCTGTGTTTACTTTTTAGTTTTTAATTGTTTATATTTTTGATTATTAAATGTACAAATAAAGTAAAGAAAAAAAAAGTAAACACTAGGGAAATGCAATAGGGCAAATAACTCAATTTCTTCAACAAATAAATTGCAGGGGGCAAAAAGAGGGAAGAAGAACCTGTGAATTAAAAGAGACTTAAGAGACATAACAACCAAATGCAATAGATGGACCTTGTTTGGATTCTGACTGAAACAAATTTTAAAAAGAAAAAGAACTCATTCAGGGAAATTTCATCAGGTATTTGATGGTAAAATATTGTTAATATGTTTTGGTTGGTAGTAATACTCTACTTTCTTAAACAAAGAAATCACTGAGGTATTGGCAGCTGAAATGATGTGATAGCTGAGATTGACTTCAAAATAATCTGGTGAGGGGAGTTATAGATATAATAAGATTGACCTTGTATCCATGATTGCTAAAGCTGGATGTTGAGTTCCAAGAGCTTCATTATACTGGTGTCTCAACTTTTGTATAATTTAGGGGGTTTTATAATAGAAAGCTTTTAAAAATAAACAAAATTAAAAATTAAAAAAGCACCATTTAAAAAAAAATAACAATAGATGTGTGCACAATGCTGTGAATATAATAATAATAATAATAATAAAACACTGACCTGGACACTTTGAAAGTGTGAACTTTACAGCTGTGAATTATATCTCAGTAAAGCTGTTATTTAAAAAATGGGGAATTATGGGAAGATGGCATCTGTTTAGGCAGGCATGGCTCAACTCTCTCACAAAAACAATGGAGAAAGAGCCAAAAGTTGTCCGAGGGACCTGTTTTGAGGGTCAACAGACCAGGACAGTGCTACACAACTCCCAGGAGGGTAAAAGACAGAGAGACAAAAAAAAAAAAAAAAAAAAAAAAAAATGAAACAACAAACTTGAGCTACCAAACCCCTGCAGCAGCCAGGAAGGGCTCCCTTCCCCCACCCCCAAGATATTAAGCTGGGTAAAACCCTGGCTCACTGCAGCTTTCTGAGAGGGGAGCAGACCTCTTCCTCCCTGTCAGCTGTTACAAGGGAAAAGGGAGGGGGGGTCAGGGTGCTTCTCTTCAGTGAATTCAACCAGCAGAGCACCCTTTGAGTCTCTGCTCAAGCCAGACCAAAACAGAGACTGAAACATCTCTGTGGAAAGGTGTGTCAACGAGTGCCATCTGCTGGCTGGTCTGGAAATTGCATGGGCAAAAACTGCTTTTGATCCTCTCTATACCTTAACTCCTGGAAGAAAATCTGTGCCCCATTAGTGAGTTCCTGGCCTGATCTTGATAACTTAAGTTGGGCAATTTAAACACTTAGAATAAGTTGAACCAAATATCAAAGGAGAGCTGTGGGGAAAAAAAAAAAAAAGCAAAAGAGAGAAATTGGCCATCAGAGTAAATTCACCAGCATATTCAGATGCCTAGACATCAGCAAAAAATTAAAAGTCAGGGGGCAGATGTGGCTCAAATGGTTGAGCGTCTGTCTGCCATATGGAGGGACCTGGGTTCGATCCCCGGGACCTCCCGGTAAAATAAAAATATATATATAGATGGTGCATGGGCTGCCAGGCTCTGTGTGCTGGTGAGCCGGCAGGCCCAGGGAGCCAGGCAGCAAGATGATGACATAAAAGGAGAGAGACAAGATGAGATGCTCCGAAAGCTCCAAAAACCAGGAGCTGAGTTGGCACAGATGGCAGAACACCTCTCTCCTACATCGGAGGTCTCCAGGATCAAATCCTGGTGAAGACTGGAGGAGGAAGATGAGAAGAGATGAAACAGACAGAGAGAATTGCCCAGAGAATGGACACAAAAAACAGCAAATGGGGAAGGGGGGGTTTAAAATGGATCAAGTAAATAAATAAATATTTTAAAAAATAATAAGAATAATAAATAAATAAATAAAAGTCATACTAGGAAACAAGAAGAGATGGCCCAGCCAAAGGAAAAAAACAAATATCTTGAGGAGATACAGGATTTAAGACAATTAAACAATGATAGTCACACAACTCTCCTAAATCAATTCAAAGAATTGAAAGAAAATATGACTAAAGAGATAAAGGATATTAAGAAGACACTAAGTGAACATAAAGAACAATTTGAACGATTTCAAAGAAAATTAACAGAGCTTATGGGGATGAAAGACATGATGGATGAGATTAAAAATACATTAGAGGCACAAAACAGCAGATTTGAATTGCTTGAAGACAGAATTAGTGGTTTCAAAGACAGAACACCTGAACTGGAAAAGATAAGAGAACAGAAAGAGAAGAAAAATGGGGAAAATGGAACAGGGTCTCAGGGAATTGAATGACAATGGGAAACACACAAACATTTGCATTATCAGTGTCCCAGAAGGAGAAGAGAATGGAAAAGGGACAGAAAGAATATTTGAGGAAATAATGACTGAAAACTTCCCAACCCTTATGAAAGACAGTGCACTCCAAACAGAATAAATATAATAAATCCAAATAGACTTATCCCAAGACATCTACTTTATAGAATGACAAATATCAGAGATAAAGAGAGTATTCTGAAAGCAGCAGTAAAAAAGCAAAGCATCACATACAGGAGAACCTCGATGAGTTTAAGTGCCAACCTCTCATCAGAAGCCATGTAAGCGAGAAGAAAGTAGTCTGATGTATTTAAGGTACTGAAAGAGAAAAACTGCCAGCCACGAATTCTGTGTCCAGCAAAATTGTCCTTCACAAATGAGGGTAAGTTCAAAGTCTTCACAGACAAACAAAAACTGATAGACTATGTGATCAAAACACCAGAATTACAAGAGATACTAAAGGGAATGCTGCAGCCTGAAAGGAAAAAACAAGGGTGAGAGACTTGGGGAAGAGTGTAGAAATGAAGATTATTAGGAAGGGCAAATTAAAGGGTAAAAAAACAGAAAATACTATGATATGACAACAGAAAGCCAAAGAACAAAATGGATGAAGTAAGTAATGCCTTTATAGTAATATAAGCTTCAACTCCCCAATCAAAAGACATAGACTGATAGAATGGATTAAAAAAATATGACCCATCTATATGTTGTCTACAAGAGACTTGCTTCAGATATAAGGGCACAACCAAGTTAAAAGTGAAAGGTTGAAAAAAGGTATTCCATGCAAATAGTAACCAAAAAAGAGCTGGAGTAGTGATACTAATATTGGACAAACTAGATTTTAAATGCAAAACTGTTATAAGGGATGAAGAAGGTCATTATATATTAATAAAAGGGGCAATTTGCCAAGAATAAATAACTATACAAATATTTATGTATTTATACACCTAACCTGAGTGCCCCAAGATATATGAGGAACACACCAGCAAAGCTGAAGGTAGAAATGAATGTCTCTACAATAATAGTTGGAGATTTCAATACACCACTCTCAGTATTGGACAGAACATCTGGACAGAGGATAAAGAAAGAAACAGAGATCTTGAATACTATGATAAATAAACTAGATCTAACAGACATCTATAAAGCATTGCACACCAAAACAGCTGTATATACATTCTTTTCAACTGCTCATGGATCCTTCTCCAAGACAGACCATATGTTGGGTTACAAGACCAGTCTCAGTAAATTTTTAAAAATTGGAATTATACAAAACATTTCCTCTGATCATAACAGAATGAAGCTGGAAATCAATAACAGATGGAGGGAAACAGATGTGGCTCAAAGTGATTGGGCTCTTGCCTACCACATGGGAGGTCCGGGTTCAGGTCTCAGCGCCTCCTAACGAAGACAGTGAGCTGGTATGACAGGCAGGCATAGCAAGCTGATACAACAATATGACGCAAAAGAGACACAAGAAGAAAAACATAATGAGAGATACAAGAAAGCAGGGAACAGAGGTTCCCAGTGCCTCCTAAAAAGGATGAGCAGGACAGCAAGCTGGCATGACAGGCAAGTGCAGTAAGCTGATGCAAAAAGATGACACAACAAGAAGCACAAGAGGAAAAATATAATGAGAGACACAAAAAAGCAGGGAATGGAGATGGCTTAAGCGATTAGGTGCTTAGGTTTGGTTCCTGGTGCCTCCTAAAGAAACAAAGAAGAAAAACAGACGCAGCAAGTGCAAAACAACGAGGGGGCAGGGAGACATAAATAAATAAAATAAATCTTTTAAAAAAATAATGGATGCAAAAAGGGAAAAGTCATAAATATATGGAGATTAAACATACTCTTAAATAGTCAGTGGGACAAAGTATAAATTGCAAGAGAATTCAGCAAATATCTTGAGATAAATGAAAATGAGAACATAACGTATCAAAATCTATGGGACACTGCAGAGGCAGTGCTGAGAGGGAAATTTATAGCCCTCAATGCTTACATTAAAAAAGAAGAAGGAGATAAAATTGAAGATCTAACTGAACACCTGGAGGAACTAGAAGAAAAACAGCAAACTAATCCCAAATCAACCCAAAGGAAAGAAATTGTAAAGATCGGAGCAGAAATAAATTAAATCGAGAGCAATAACAACAACGAAAAAAAAAAACCAATAGAATCAACAAAACCAAAAGTTGGTTCTTTGAGAAGATCAACAAAATTGACAAACCCTTAGCTAGACTAACAAAGAAAAAAGAGAGAAGATGCAAATAAATAAAATCAGAAATGAGAAGGGGGACATTACCACTGAGCCCGCAGAAATGAGAGATCATAAGAGGATATTTTGAACAACTATATGCCAAAAAACTAGCCAATGTAGACAAGAAGGACAAATTCCTACAAACACATGAACAATCTACACTGACCCTAGAAGAAATGCAGGACCTCATCAAACCAATCGCAAGTGACGAGATTGTAACAGTCATCAAAAACCTCCCAAAGATGAAAAGCCCGGGACCAGATGGCTTCACCAGTGAATTCTACTGATCATTCAAAGACAATCTAACACCAATCTTGCTCAAGTTCTTCCAAAAACTTGAACAGAAAAGAATGCTACCAAACTCATTCTATGAAGCCAACATCACCCTAATACCAAAACCAGATAAAGATATTATGACAAAAGAAAATTACAGACCAATTTCTCTAATGAATATAGATGCAAAAATCCTCAATAAAATACTTGCAAACTGAACCCAAAAGCACATTAAAAGAATTATATACCACGATCAAATGGGTTTTAGCCCAGGTATGCAAGGGTGGTTCAGCACAAGAAAATCAGTGTAATAAACCACACTGATAAATTGAAGAAGAAAAATCACACAATCCTCTCAATTGATGCAGATGTTTGACAAAATACAGCATCCTTTCCTGATACAAACACCCCTAAAGGTAAGAACAGAAGAAAGCTTTCTCAATATGGTAAAGTACGTATATGAAAAACCTACATCTAGCATTGTACTCAATGGTGAAAGACTGAAAGCTTTCCCACTGAGACCAGGAACAAGACAAGGATGCCCACACTGTTACTCAATATTGTGCTTTAAGTTCTAGCTAGAGCCATTAGGCTAGATAAAGAAATAAAAGGCACCAAAATAGGAAAGGAAGATGTAAATCTTTCAATATTCACTGATAATATGATCCTATATCTAGAAAATCCTGAAAAATCCACAGCAAAGCTACTATAATTAATAGACAAGTTCAACAAAGTGGCAGGATACAAGATTAATACCCAAAAATCAATAGTGTTTCTATACACTACTGATGTATAAATCTAAGGAGGAAATCAGGAAAAAAAAGTTCCATTTATAGTAGCAACTAAAAAAATCAAATATTTAGGAATAAACTTAACCAAGGACATAAAAGACCTGTATTCAGAAAACTACAAAATATTGCTAAAAGAAATATTCTTCAAGACAAACAAATGGAAGGACATACTGTGTTCATGGATTGGGATACTAAATATCAGGAAGATGTCAATTCTACCCAAACTATATACAGATTCAACACAATCCCAATAAAAATCCCAGTAGCCTTTTTTGCAGAAATGGAAAAGCCAATAATCAAATTTATTTGGAAGGGTAAAGGACCCCAAATAGCCAAAAATGTCTTTAAAAAGAAGAACAAAGTTGGAGGACTCTCACTTCCCGACTTTAAAACATATTACTTAGCTACAGTGATTAAAAATAAAAATTTTAAAAAAACCAGCATGGTACTGGACCTGAAGACAGATAGATTGACCAATGGAACCAAATTGAGAATTCAGAAATAGACCTTCACATCTACGGTCAAGTGATTTCTGACAAGGCTGTTAAGCCCACCCAGCTGAACCAGAACAGTCTATTCAACAAATGATGCTAGGAGAACTGGATAGCCATATCCAAAAGAAAGAAAGAGGACCCTTATCTTACATGTTATACAAAATTAACTCAAAATAGATCAAGAACCTAAATATAAAAGTGACAACCATAAAACTTCTAGAAGAAAATGTAGGAAAACATCTTTAAGATCTTGTGGTAGGTGGTAGTTTTTCTTTTTTTCTTTCTAAGATTTATTTTATTTATTTACTCCCCCCTCCCCCCACCTGGCCCTGTTGTTTGTGCTCACAGTCTGCTCTCTGTGTCCATTTGCTGTGTGTTCTCTGTGTCTGCTCGTCTTCTCTTTAGGAGGCACCAGGAACTGAACTTGGGACTCCCATGTGGGAGAAAAGTGTTCAATCACTTGAGCCACCTCAGCTCCCTGCATTGTTGTATCTCTCATTGTCTTTCCTCTTTGTGTCTCCTTGTTGCATCATCTTGTTGCATCAGCTCACCAAGCCTGCCCATCTCTCCAGCTCACTGTCTTGACTGTCTTCTCCAGGAGGCAACGGGAACCAAACCCAGGACCTCCCATGTGGTAGGTGGGAGCTCAATCACTTGAGCCACATCCACTTCCCATTGTGGTGGTAGTTTCTTAAACCTTACACTCAAAGCACAAGCAACAAAAGAAAAGATAGATAAATGGGACCTCCTCAAAATTAAAAACTTTTGCACCTCAAAGGACTTTTTTTTTAGTTTTTAGTTGTTTATATTTTCGATTATTAAATGTACAAATAAAGTTAAGAAAGAAAAAAATATATATAATTGACAAACAATAAACTGCACATGTTTAAAGAATAAAAAAAATATATATAGGTCATCAGAAAATAGAATGTAGGTAGAGAATGGAACGCTGATGGTTAATCCGTGCAGAATTGGTTAAAAGGTTGTTTGTAAATCTTTGGAAATGAATGGAAATGGTGAGAGTACATCACAGTGTTTGTGACTAACAGACCTATTATATGGGTATGACAGTGGTTGAAAGGGAAAGTCTAAGGACATATATATTACTAGAAGGAAAGCTAAAAAAATGTAACAAGGGACTGTATAGCAGTGAAACTTCATGTAAAATATGAATATGGGTGATATTGCATATATAAGACTGTTTTTACAAAATACAAATACAAATAAACTAGAGATAAGGAAACAGAATAGCAGCTATGTACGGCAGGGGAAGCATAGAGAGATTGGGAGGTGATGTGTTTTGTTTGGTCGGTTGGTTGAGTTTTTATATTATTATTATTATTATTATTTCTGGAACAATGAAAATGCTCTAAAAATGATTGAAGTGATGAACGAACAAATATGTGATTATATTGAATACTATTGAGTGTACACTTTGGATGGATTTATGCTTTATTAATATGTATTGATAAAATTGATTTGTTAAAAAAAACAATGATGGGAGAAAATGTGGCTCAAGCAGTTGGGCACCCACCTCCCACATGGGAGGTCCCGGGTTCTGTTACCAGTGCCTCCTAAAGAAGACTAGCAGACAATAAGCAGAGACAACGAGCAGAGACAACATACAGACAACGAGCAGACAGAGAGGGAGCCATCTCAGGGGGTGGGAAAGAACAATGATATAAACAAAAGCGACTAAAGTAAACTAAAGTACACATCAGTCAATGACATTGTTTTCTTAATTTTTCCTCTAATATCTCTGAGTATCTGATTTTTAATAAATGAACAAAAAACAACAGCTCTGCCCTATTCTGGCTCATGAGTTCCAGACTATTATCCAAGTGCCTTTGAATTATGTTTATCAGGATGTCTTCAGGGAACTCAAATAAAAAATTCTAAAACCACAAAAACAAATAAAATTGTTCAAAGCACACTCTCTTCTTCTTCTTCGAGAAGGGAAGAGCTGGTGAAGAACTGTTGTGCAGTCCCTCAGATTTGGGGAAGAAAGCTGAGGAGAAGAGACATTGTTCAGCGTCCACAACCTCCGCCCCTGGAGATACTGCCAATGCACTGCCCTGAGAGAAAAACCTGGTCTGCTCTGAGCAGGGAAATGGCTTGTTTGGTCAAGCCTCCTTTGGGGTTCCCATCCCCTGCCCAGGGACAGCAATAACCTCCTAACTGGTCTCGTCTCATTGTGGATAGAGTGCTCACATCCCCCTCCCTCCTACTCACACTCATGAAGCCCTTCAGAGGGTTCTCATTGCTCTCATCATAAAGACCAACATCCTAACGGTGACCTAAAAGTCCAATGTGGTGTGGTCTCTAACTGTATCTCCAGTCTCATCTTGCACCCATGTCCATCTCTCACTGACATGCAGGTACGCTGACTTTCTCCCAGTAGTCTAAAGCCCTTCCACCACAGGGCCTTTTCACAGGCTGATCCCTCAACCTGAAATGCTCTTCCCTCTTTACTTGGCTGATACCTACTCATTCTTGAGATCTCAGCTCATGCAAATCTTTCAAAAGAACAAGCTGCTTGGAGTTGTGGAGACAAAGTCCTCCATTTTTGGTTGCAAAGCATTTATCACAACTGGGAATATTCCATTATTTGGTTTTTTGATGAGTGTCTGACTAGACTAAGCTCCATGCAGAATGGGGCTATGCCTCCCTTTGTTCACCAATGGATTGCCAGAACCTCACACAAAGCCTGACATATTGTAAGCACTCAATATTAATTGAATTTTAAAAAGGAATTAATGAATGAAGAATGAATAAAGGAATGGATCAATGAAAGCTCCAAGGCCCCCAACCTCCCCCAGGTACCACTCCTTTGCAGATATTTAATATTTAATAACTTACCCAGTCTCCATGAAAGTCTCCTCTTACAACTTTGAGAGTTTTTTTTTTTTCCAAAGACACCTAAAAGAAAAAGAAAAAAGAAAACCCTCCTCCAAAAATCCACTTAAGAACTCATCAGTGGCCTTCTCTCTCTGGCACAAATCCATTTCATGGAAAGAATTTTTAGTGCTTTAATGATGCCTTTCTGCCCTAGAGCATATGACAATAAGGAGCAATTAGCTCTACAAGTATAATATGAAAAGGGTGGAATGCATTTAAATTGGAATTGATTTTTGTTTAATCTGTGTTTTCATGGGCAGAAATCAGCTTTTTCTGAGCCAGCTCATTAGAAAGGACAAGTTGGTGGGGCTTTGGGGATGTTGGAACTCCTCATGTCCAATAGAGGAAGAGGCAGAAGAACGCACCTTCGTCCTAGCTTGACTTTCCTTAGAATTATTGGCCCCTCCACAGGTATGTACTGAACTTGGACCTTAACCCACCTCAGGGGTAAATGCCTGGTCTCGGATGTGTACATCTTTTCTGTCATCTGTAAACCCTGCCCATGACTTCACCCTGCCCATGGTCATCGACTTCAGGAAATCCAGCTGTGTCTGTGTGCTCCAGAGGATAACCCCAACCCAGTTAGGTACTTTCATACATACTGGTTTCTGTGCAGAATGATGAACAGAAAATAGCTGAGGAGACAGGAGTCCTGGCCTCAGCTCTGTAAATAGTTTCTCTTTGGCCATCCCAGATAATAAAAAGACCACATTGCTTTGGTGAGGTGAAAAATTTCCTAATTCAGAGTGTACAATGGAGTCACTTATGGAACATTTTAAATATGGAGCCCAAGCCCCACGTGAGACCTAGTGAATCAGCATTTCCAGGGTAGGGACTGGGCACCCATAGGTTTTACAGCCCCTCGGTTGTCCTGATGCACAGCTGAGGTTTAGAGCCAACGATGCAGCACTCTTCAGTATACAAAGAGCTCTCACCTTAATCCCAAAGGATTAAACAAGGAAAGTGAAATCACCCCATTATTTAGGTATGGAAACTGAGGCTTAGAAAGGTTAAGTGACTTGCCCATGGACATGCAGTTCATCAGTGACAAAGGTCTAAAACTCAATTTAGTCCAAAATGAATGGAAAGTGGTGTAAACTTGCTAATTGATTAGGACAATGATTAAAGGCAATGTGGCCGCATCAGACACTGCTTTAGCTGGGTTGGCAACAGGTTTGTAGTGCTTTTAAAAACTTCTTAAAACTATTTTGGAGTGTAATACAAAGCCTGTCACCAATCTGAGGTGACATAGGTCCATAAAGTTCTTGTGGTTAGTGCTGTGTGGCCTTGTTACTCTGTCCACACTGCTGATTGTGCCAGGCTGGACATAAGGCAGATCAATGGCCTCTAAGGTGGCCTCTGACAACAGATGGGTGGTGGATGATTTCTGTGACCACTACCTGATCACTACTAATCAGCAGCTCAGAATAGATTTTAGTGCAAGGTAATTTGGGGATAGAGTGCTGGGGAAAGGGAGCAGAAGGGAAGATGCAGTAGCTGGAAGCCAAAAATAGAGGGAGAGCCAATGAAAAGGAAGCAAAAACAGAAAGAACCATAAGCACAACAGCATCCCAGGATGAGGGGGCAGTAGTTGCCCACTTTTAAGGGGTGATGAGATGGTCGGGCACTACTGCTGCTGCTGCATCCTGAATGCATTCCAGTTCTCTGAGACCCAGGTGTGCAACTGCTGGAGCAGATTTCTGGTCTCCTTCACTTCCCCAGGTATCCCTAAGATAAACCTGAAAAGAACGGACCAGCACAGCTAGGGAATGGCAATAGCAAAACACCTTGAAGGAAGATGTTCTGGCCTCCGGCCACCAGAGAGATGTCTAAATGGCTGGGAAACATCCCAGAATCCTTTGCAACTCAGGGAAACTGCACAGCATCCAGTGTTCTCCCGGACCACTCGCTGGAGGAGCTGGCATCCATTCCTTTGCCTCCACTGCCCTCTAGTGCTCAATTCTAGAAATGGCATCTTTCACTACTGAGATAAGTCGAAGAATCCAAACCCAGAAAAAATTCTTCCAAGCCTATCCATAACTTCATGGAAATTCCTAGATCTGTGACCATATGATATAGCCACTTTTCTCTATGTTTAGTAAACTTCAGTTAAAAGTGTTTTAATAGTCTATTCATGCATTCGTCTACCAAATATTGAGTGCCTACCACAGGATAGGTCGTCTTTTAGGTAATGGAAAACAGTTCTTGCCCTTCTAGCTGAGGAGAGTGATAGTAGAGCCCGTAAATACGTGTGAAGTGACATGTGCTCCAAAGGAGAGGTACCTGGGGAAGGTTGGAAAAGGGTCAGAGTTACATTGTCACACATACACAAAAAAAAAACCCGAGGGGGACAGCAAGGGCAAGTCATCTGAGTCAAGAGCGACTGGAAAAGAAAAAAGGAAAGAAAAAGAGGGAGTGGGACACGTTTGAAGAAGGGAAAGAGGGCCTGTATGGCTGGAATGTAAAAAGTAGGAGAAGGAGAACAGCCTAGAGGGGCAACTGAGGAACCACACGGCCTGTTGGCCCTACGAGAACTTTGGTCTTTATTAAAACCATTGAAGAGCGTTTGCTTGGTTTTCTTGAGGTGTGGGGGCAGTGGAGGATGATTCGATTTGTGTTTTGAAAAGATCCCACTGGTATTCAGGATGGAAGATGGATTGAAAAAAGCAAAAGAAAGAAGACAAGGTAAAAAGCTATATAGATAGTCCAGGTGAGAGATGACGATGACTGGTTTGGATGGCATTATGGATGTGGGAAAAAGGAGATGGAGTCAAGGGATACCGTACTGAGTTGAATAGTGGCCACCACCACCCCCCCGCCCCAATTCATATCCACCAGAACCTCAGAATGTGACTCTATTTGGAAATAGGATCATTACAGATATAATTAGTTAAGATGAGGTCATGGTGGATTAGGATGAGCCCTAAACCCAATATGACTTGTGTCCTTATAAGAGATCAGGACACACCAAGACCCAGACACACGGGGGAGAAGGCCACGTGGCACCTGAGGCAGAGATGGACGCGACACAGCTGTAAGCCAGGGAGCCCAAGGATTGCGGGCAACCCCCAGAAGCTGGGAGGCAGGATCGCCCTCAGAGCCTCCAGAAGGAACCCACCCTGACAACACCTTGATATCTGACTTCTGGCCCCTTCATTGTGAGAGAGTAAATTACTGTTATTTTAAGCCACCTGGTTTGTGGTAATTTGTTACGGCAGCACTACGAAGCTGGCCTTGGTGGAGGATTGGATGTGGGAGGATGGTGAAGGACAGAGGCTCAGGGAGGACTAGGATTCCAGCCTGAGTAACAGGCAGACCACTGGCAGAGAACCAGGTTTCGGGGGTGGGAGCATGGGAAGAGCATGGACTTGATTTTGGACAAATGAAGGTTAATGTGCTTTTAGGACACTGAAGTGGATATGTCAGTCCATCCATTCACTCATTCCTTTATTTAACAAATACTTACTGATCCTTTAATATGCCTCGGGCACTTTTCTAGGTTTTGTGGATACAGCAGTAGAGAAAACAGAACCAAATTTTTTCCCTCATAGAGTTTACCTTCTAGCCCATTCCCTTGAACACCCTAACCTAGCCCTCCCAGACAGATGACAATCCACTCAGTATTGAACAAATGTATTTTGAGAGCTGATTACACAGGAGACACTGAACTTGGTGCTCACCTTGGCTGGAGATTCCAGAGATTCTCATATATTTCTTTGCTTTTTTTTTTTTTTTTTT
>JAQZBX010087782.1:0-12825 GCA_029593785.1 Cabassous unicinctus | reverse complement strand
CCACATTAGCTCCCCTGAGTTGGGTTTTTTTGTTTGTTTGCTTGCTTATTGTTGTTTGTTTTTGTTGTTAGGAAACACTGGGGACCAAACCTGGGACCCCTCCATGTGGGAAGCAAGTGCTCAACCCACTTGAGCTATATAACTGCTCCCCATTGGAAGATTTTTGATGACTGATTCAGTTTCTTTACTTGTGATTCATTTATTGAGTTCCTATATTTCTTGTAGAGTCAATGAAAGTTGTTTGTGCATTTCTAGTAATTTTTCCATTTCACCTAGGTTGTCTAATTTATTGGTATACTGATTGTTTAGCATTGTGTAGTTTAGCCTCCATGAATTTGGGAAATTTCCCCTTACCTACCTATTATTGATTTCCATCTTCATTCCATTATGATCAGAGGAGATGCTTTGTAGAATTTCAGTCTTTTTCATTTATTGAGAACTGTTTTGTGACCACACATGTCTCTCCTGGAGAAAGATCCATGAGCACTTGAGAAGACTGTATAACCTCCTGATTTGGGGTACAACTTTCTGTATATATCTGTCAGGTCCAGCTTATTTCTCATATTGTTCAAGTTCTTCTGTTTCCTTGTTGATCTTCTGTCTAATTGTTCTATTTAACAATACGAGTGGTGTGTTGAAGTCTTCAACTATTATTATAGAGATGTCTGTTTCTCCCTTCAGTTTTGCCAGAGTTTGCCTCATGTATTTTGGGGCACCCTGGTTAGGTGCTGTAGCAGTTTGGCAGTTTGATATAGTTATGAATTCCAAAAATAGATATTGGATTATGCTTGTAAACTGGTCAGTTCATCTGGGCATGATTAAGTTATGACTAGGGCTTTGATTGGGCCATGTCAGTAGGGTGTTGAACCCTGCCCCTTGGTGGTTGGGGAATCAAATATAAAAGACATGGAAAAGGACAGAGTTGGAGTTTTTTTGAGTTGAAGTTTTGATGCTGGAGTTTTTGAGCTGGCACCCCAGGAAGTAAGTACACAGAGGAGCTTGGTTGTGAGGAAGGAGAGAAGGCCCCAGGAAAAAAGACAAGCCGTTCGCCTGACAGTTCACAGCTGGCCTTGTTGAGAGAGGCAAAGCCTAGAGAACCTCATAGTCTACAGCTGACCTTGTGGAGGAACCAGAGGCGCTAAGCCCGGAGAGAGGCAAGCCCCAGGAAGAAAGGATCCCAGGAAGCCTGAACCCTGGCAGATGTCAGCAGCCATCTTGCTCCAACACGTGGCCATTACTTACATCAGCCATTTTATCCTTTGGCTTTTGTATATCATAACTTATTTTTGTCTGTCTTTTTACCCTTTTTGGTTACCCTTTCTGATAGTCTTTACTTCTACACTCTCCTCCAAGCCCCTCTCTTTTATCTTTTCTTTTCTGGCTGCAGAAATCCCTTTAGTGTTTCCTGTAGAGCTGAATTCTTGTTTACAAACACTCTTATTTTCTATTTATCTGTGAATATTTTAAGCTCACCATCATATTTGAAGGACAGTTTTGCCGGGTAAGAATTCTTGTTTGGCAGTTTTTCTCTTTCACTGCCTTAATTATATCATATGACTGCCTTCTCACCTCCATGGTTTCTGGAGAGAAATCTGCACTAAGTCTTATTGGATGTCCCTTTTCTGTGATGTTTCACTTCTCCCTTGCTGCTTTCATAATTTTCTCTTTATCGTTGGTGTTTGGCTATTATGTGTCTTGGGTTTGGTCTATTTGGATTTATTCTAATTGGAGTACACTGTGCTTCCTGAACATGTATATTTATGTCTTTCATGAGAGTTGGGAAATTCTCAGCCATTATTTCCACAAATACTCTTTCTGCCCCTTTCCCTTCTCTTTTTCTGGGACTCCCATAATGCATATGTTGTTGTGCTTCATGCTATGATTCAACTATCTGAGCCCCTGCTCAATTTTTTCCATTCTTTTCTCTCTCTGTTCTTCTCTCTTTTCAATTTCAGCTGTTGGTCCTGTACATCCCTGATTCTTTCTTCCATGATTTCAAATCTGCTGCTGTTTGCCCTCTATTGCATTTTCAATCTCACTTAATTGTGTCTTTCATTCCCATAAGCTCTGATATTTTTTTTTTTTCAAAATTTTCTTTGTGCTCGCCCACGTGTCCTTTTTTCCTTAATTTTTATTTTTATTTTTAGGAGCTACCAGGGATTGAATCCAGGACCTTGTACATGGGAAGCAAGCACTCAACCACTGAGCTACATCTGTTCCCCAATGAAACTTGGTTTTTTGTTTGTTTGCTTTCGGTTTGTTTTTTAGGAAGTACTGGGGATTGAACCTGGGACCTCATACATGGGAAGCAGGTGCTCAACCACTGGACTACATTCACTCCCCCAGTGTCTTTTTACTGTCTTTTATTTCTTTAGCCATTTTGTCTGCCAACTCCATGATTTGATTTAGAAGATTTGAATGAAAATCTTTGATTAGTTATTTCAAGTCCTGTGTCTCATCTGGGGGTTTGATTTGTTCCTTTGTCTGAGCCATATCTTCTTTTTTCTTAGTATGGCTTGTAATTTTTTTGCTGATGTCTGGGCATCTGATTATGATGGTGCATTTACTCTGAAGTTCAGTTTCTCTCTCTGACCTAGGAATTTACTCTTAAGTAGCTGTGTGCTACCGCTGTTCTTTGTTTCTTGGTTTAAGTTGTCCTAGATCTTTGAGATTACCCCTGTTTAACTGCTCAAACCAGGGCTAAGGACCTAGTGATGGGGTGCAGGCCAGTTTCCAAGGGCCTCGGAGAGAGGGGTTGTACAGGCGCCAGATTGCCTCTTTTATTATTTTTCCTTTCTTTGTGTGCATTTTCCTGGTCTGCCAGCAGATGGTGCTCTTTGGCAGACGTCTCAGCTCAGACCCAGATGCTAGGGGGGAAATGCTTTCACTGTAATTCCACCTCAGTGGGTGATGCAGAAGTAATGTCTTTGAGGGTGGGCCAAGCTTCACAAACTTTTCCAGAAGCTCTTCTCCTTTGGCCGGCTACATCTTCCTCCCTCTGTGTCATCATCAACCAGTCCAGGGCAGTAGGGAGGGTGTTTGAGAAGGCGGGTTATCTTTAGCTCCCTGCAGGCTCTCAGGGCAAACAATGTCACAGCCCCACCCAGCCTGGCAGCATGGGACCCCTGGGATGCAGCAGACCAAGTTCATTGGCCAAAATCTGAATTTGCTATAGGCTATATCCACCCGCTCCCCATTCTTGGGGAAGAGGACCCCTGCAGCCCACTCAGTCCTGCTGCAGTCTGCAGATTAGTTGCTCTGAGGGTGGGGGTATGGGTGCCAGCAGCTGTGCTGCAGCTTTACTCACAGGATTTTTACATCCAGTCGAGACTCCTTTCCTTCACCCCTCTCTCTTCTGGGTGGTGTCTAGCCTTCTCCTGGTGTTCTAAACCCTAGAACAGTTTTCTAGACAGTTTCTGCCTGTTCTCTAGCTATTTTTTTTTCGAGAGAAATGAGCCCTATGCCTCTCTAATCTTAAAGAATATTTAATGACAGGAATATGCCAATGATAAGTTAAAGGAGCAAGACACAGAATCATCTTATTTCTAATTTTGGAGAGAAACTATACATCTCTATTTGCACTTATAAATATAGATTACAAGGGAATTTAAAATGTGTAATGTGTGGTTATCTCTAAATAAGAGAGTTATAATAATTTATTGTCTATAGTTTTGAAGAAATTGCTGTTCTTCTTCAATGACCACATATTTCTCTAGAAAGAAATGTATAATCTGAAAACCAAGTTTTTTAAAGTGGAAAAAAAAAACCAAAAACTCCACAGATCTTCTGAAACTAGAGATGATGCTTAAAATTCCTTGAATAGGAGGTATAAATTACTACAGATTGAATTTGAAGTTATGCTAGCAAGTTTCTTAATCAGCAGAGGGCAGCCCTCTGGTTTAGTGCTTGTTTTTCCTCATAGCATAAATGTTTGCCAAATTCCCTGTTTTGCATATTAACCGTGGTCAGAATAGTGTATTAGATTTTTTCCTTGGGAAGCAGAAGCAAAGTCTGAAACACCTTTGTCAGTCGCAACACTTGTTGAATAGTGTACATTTTGTTGACAAAGCAAATAAGCAAACCAGGTCTGCCCTTTCAAAAGGCTTTAATCTAAAGCAGACAGTCCTCACATATCTATAGGCTCAGTCACAAAACTATGAAAATCTTTTGTTTGTAAGAGGCAGTTGGCAATTCTGGTAGGAAAGGGCTATATGGAAACCAAATTCCCTTTGTACAGGCAGTCATTTTGGAGACCGTGGAATATCATGGTTTTAATATCCATATAGGGCAAAAATTATTGACAGGATATGAATAGACAAAATACAGATGACTAACAAAAACAAGAAAATGTGCTTAATATGTATTTTTAGTCCACTGTGTTGAAAAAATTTTACAAGATAGATCATGTCTTGTTGCTAAGGGTGTGGGTCAACAGTTAACTCTCACATGCTATTGGTGGGAGTATTCTTTAGTCAGCCTCTTTCTTCAAAGAGTATCCTCCATACTTGGGGCAAAAGGTACCCCAATTTTAAATGTAGATCTGGTTTGACAGAGAAATTCCATGTCTCAGAAGCTCCTTTGCCTTGAGATGACTCACTCAGCAGAGGTAACATGGGTTGAGTGAGTAGTCCTCTGCTCTTCTGCTGTCTACCTTCCCAGCCTGACCTACAAGTTCTTCACCCCTCCACTGCCTGGTAAAGGTCCAAAGCTGCTCACCAACTCTTTCAGCTCACAGAAGGGCAAGCTGCAGAGAAGGACCCTAAGGAGCCCTCTGGTGGACCCTTAAAAAATTTGCTTTGCGCCTTCGAACCTAGGTACGAAAAGACAAGTCTGACATTGCAGGGCATTGCATGCTTTGTCCTTCCTTCCCTCCCACCACACTCCCACCCAAAAGCTCTGAGGCTTGCCAGGTAGAGCCTGGCTTTGCCTAGGATGAGCTCAGGACAACTGCTGGGTAGTGCAACTCCATATTCCTTCCTGTCAGTGCCCCAATGCACTCAACGAACCTGGCGAAATCCCCAAGGATGTTGTTTTATGTGGACCTTCCATAAAGTACAGGGACACACTGGCAATCAATTCCCTGGAGCAACTTAGGTTTCTAATTGCTTCCTTGAAAATCTGCAAATTAACTTTTAAAAGGATCTTGAGTTATACAAGATTTAACAAGTAAGGAAAATGTTACAAAGTTAGGAAAGAATGAGGGTCCCAGAAAAGAAAAATTTGTTTGCAAAGTGCCTTTTGTGTGCCAGATGTCAGAGCTGATACATGCACTGGTGTAGTATGTACGGGGCTAACTGCCAACTATCAGGCACCTCTGTACACATTAGCAAAAGGAGGTTGCAGGGCTTGGCAGAGAGACAGATCATTTGTCCCATTCTTGGATGTAAATAGCTGCGTGCTGAGACACACAACTTGGCAAGAGAAGGGAACTGGAGTTCAGCTCTACTTACCCCTGCCATGTTGGCTTTGCATCTGCATGTCATGCATAGACCACAGAGGTTTCCCTGCAGCTCTGGGTTTTTACAATGCCAAAAGGCACTGCTAAGGGAATGAGTAGAGCCTGAAATCTTGCCCTTGCTCTACTGGTCAAGCCCTGAGCCCTGTCGGTAATAGGCACAAAGGAGCCCTACATGCTGGTGGCTCTGGGTATAGGTTGTATCATCCTCCAGGGACCCTATCAAGTAGGCAGAGGTGGATTTACCTTGAAGCTAATGGCACAGTTCTTTTCCAAGATCTGGAGAGGTCCAAGCATTGGTTCACATGGTCCTATTTTGTCCAAAAATTTGCAAAAGTAAGATAATTTAACTGTAATCACTTAAAACTCTTATCATAGCAACTTTTTTGAGGGAATGCAATTATTATCTTCCATTTGTAACTGAGAGGTTAAGTAGTATTACTGGTAAATAGTAGAGCCTGGATTTTTTGCAGGCTACCTGACTACAGTCACAGAAGATCATAGAGAAGATGTATATTGTCCCAAGGGGATAGCGCTCCCAGGAGCATCCTACCAGGTGCTGTTCATTCTTCCCAGATTCTCCAAAAATGATGAGAAAATTGATGAGATACATCTTTAGATGTTATTATAATCAAAGGCTAATGTTAATAGGAAGAAAACAAATTGTGGAGGTCAGACCAGAAAAATGCCATGGTCATTGTGATTCCAGTCCTAGTTATTTGGGACAGCTGGACCACACAGCCATACTTACCAAGGAGAGTGAAATGCACTGTAGACATTGTATTATTTAAGGTTCAGAGTAAAACAAAACACTGTGGTTTCATGAAACAAAAGTATTTCCCTCTTATTTAACAGTCTAGAGGTGAGTGGTCTAGGGTAGGTGAGGCAGCTCTGACATTCTCAATATATGGCTTCCAAACTTGCTCCGGTCATCATCTTTTTCCAACCAGAAGGAAGGGGAGAAATGAGGATCTCTTTGGTTCAGATCTAATCACGTGGTCATATCTAGTTGCTAGAAAAGCCAAGAAATTAGTCTCTAGCTGGGGTCAGGTAAAACTTAGGGGTTCTTTTACTAAAAGGAAGAAGGGAAGAATGACTATTGGGAGATGATTAGCAGTATTTACCAAAGTCATGAAGCCAAGAATCGTGAGGCCTGAGATCTGTGAGTGCAATTTGAAAATTAAGGACAAATAGGGTCAACAAGAGAGACAGACCTTGCCTAGGAGTAATAAATGCAGGTTGCATAGGGCAAGGAGAAAAGTGGAGCACAGAGATAGAAATAGCAGCAGTTTCAGGGAACTTTACCATAGTTGTGGGCTATAATAATCCAACATCAAGGAAACACGGAATCAGAGAGTTGCGTTTGTTGTTTCACAAGAAGACTTGAGAACCGAAGAAGAAAAGACCTGGCTCAGGGAATGAAGAGAGGATAATGATGAAACTGGGAATAAAAGCAAGCCATCTGTAGTCAATCCATGGCTGACAGTGTTTACCAATCATTTCGTGAGGAATGATTCATTATTACACAGGCACATTGGAAAGCAACCACATCCTTCTTCCCTCTCAACCAAGTTTCTGGGAAGAAAATTCTAGGACTCATTGTCTTCACCTTCTCATCTTTTCATCACTCCAATGAAACCGCTCATGATCTAGTCTCCAGGGACATCCTTATTGCCCAATTCATCAGATACTTTATATTCTTACATGACATTCCTCTGTATCATTTAATTTAAATGACTAATTATTTGCTTCTTCTTCATACTCTTGTCATAATATTTATCACACCAATTTCTCCTAATTCTCTAGGGCTTCATCTTTTCATTCTCCTCCTTGAACTCCAACTCCTTTGCTTAAATAGTGATATGTTGGAAACAGCAGATAGGCTCACTCAAGTCCCATGGCAACCTCCTCCTAGGTCTCAGAGCTAGAAAGCTTACAAGTTGCATATCCAAACAGCCAGACAGGTTTTAGATTCTGCCAATCTGGTAGACTCAAATTAAGACCTGAGGAGAGACAAGGAAGATGCAAGGAAGCTATTTGGGGTATGAGTCTAATTCAGACATTTATTGGATTCTCAAGGAAATCTATACCCTAAAAAAAATTTAAGAACGCTGCATAATCTTCCTGGAAAATGCATCTGCCATCATGCTTCAATTTCCTTGTGTATACAGACGATTTCTATATTAGTTAGCTCTTGATGAAATAATGCTGTATAACAAGCTTCCAAATTCAGTGGCTTGTAAGTTTTCTATTTTTTGCTCACAAGTATGTGGGCTGTTTGGGGCAGCTCAGTTTTAGGCTGAAGGGCACTTGGGCTTGACTTCAGATCACATTGTCCTTGATTAACAGTTATCCAGGGCATGTTCTTCCTATGGCAGATAACAAAAGCCTAAGAGAGAAGCCAAATCACACAAGCACAGTTAAAGCTTCTGCTCTTGTCACATCTGCTCACATTTTATTGGCCAAAGCAAGGCACCTGATCAAGTGCAAAGTCATTAGGATAAGGAGGTATACTCCTCCTCCAGGGGGAAAAGGGGGGAAATTAATATTTTCTAAAAATTAATCAAACCTATTCCAATTTCCAATAAAATTCTCAAGCTTAGAATATTTGGGCTTTTTTTGTGCCTGTGGGATACCTTTCCTGTGGTGAGGCTGCCTGCAAAGATGACTTCTGACTCATCTGCAGCAGGTGGGTAGATATTGTTTTTAATAATTTCCAAATAGCAAGATAAGGTGAGAAATGATATAGGAGATTGATTGGCTTCTCCAGAGAAATGAAATCCTAGGGAGGAGCTGGGGGTCCACATGTGTGGATGACTAAATGATTCCTTTAAACACAGATGAAAATTTAACATTTACAGCCTTTGGTAGATGAAAATTTAATACTTAAAGCCTTTGGTGTACTAACCCCTATCTAATTTTTCAGTTTTCTCTTTCCGAGACCCCTCTTTTGAAACTTCTACTCTACCCAAACTACAACAAACTAAAACCAACCCATTAGAAAAAAGGAAAGAAAAGTCATGTTTGAATACTATTTCCCAGTATGGGAAGACAAATGCAATCTCTTTTGCCATTTCAAAAGATATAAAATCAACCAAAAGCCTGAAATAACTTATATTACCAGGTTTTCTAACTAATCACACTTAAGTGCCAACATGTTGTTGAATGTTTCTTTTGGAAATACATTTGATTTTGAGCATTTTTGTTTT
Source organism: Cabassous unicinctus (assembly GCA_029593785.1). Lineage (NCBI taxonomy): Eukaryota > Metazoa > Chordata > Mammalia > Cingulata > Chlamyphoridae > Cabassous > Cabassous unicinctus. The sequence goes on along the minus strand of JAQZBX010087782.1, from coordinate 4,161 downwards.
ATAAGAAGAGATACATAAGGAAGTTCCCACTAACCTTCTGCTAAAGTAAATAATTGTTTCATAAAAAACATGAAACCTTTGGAATAAGTTCTTCATTAAACAGTGTATGTGGTGGCTTGGAGCAATGTATCCATGTTCTTAAACTTGGTCCATTCCTGTGAGTGTGAATTCTTGTAAACAGGACCTTTTTATGAGATTACTTCAGTTACGGTGTAGCCCAGGATGGGTCTTAACCCTATTACTGAAGGCCTTGTAGGGAAAGTCAGACACAGAGAAAAAAAAAAAGCCACAGAGGAAGCAGTCAGAAGCTGAAAGTCAGTGGAACCAGAAAGAGAAGAAAGAAGCCAGGAGATGCTGCCATGTGCATTGCCATGTGACAGAAAAGCCAAAGGCCAAGGATCACCAGCGACCAGGCCCAGAACACCATTCCACGGAAGAAGACATCGCCTTGATGATGCCTTGATTTGGACTTCTCCTAGCCTCGAAACTGTGAGCCAAAAAATTCCCATTGTTTAAGACCACCCATTGCATGGTATTTGCTTTAGCAATGAAGAAACTAAAACTGTGTATGAAAAAAATCAGTGTATTCCGCCTTACACAATTGACTTCTCTCAGATTGGTCTTGCTTCTTACCCCTTAAGCCATCAGGAAAACATCTGAGTTAGAAGGAAGGGCAGCTTATACCTATGATATCTGAGGCTCTTGGGAGGTGCCTTGCCCCATGATTCACTCTGATATGTAGGTTGAAGGTCCATTTGCTTGTGTCCACGTTTTTGCTTGTTTACCTTTTCAAGGATTTAATATGCCATTCATGAGGAGGATGGATTTTATTCCATCCTTTTGAACTACAAGCACAAAAACCATAATCACTACCACCACAAATCTCCCAGATTCTTATCTATGGCATCTAATCCTCTTAGTACAGAAAACTTCAAAATATACAGAAGTAAAGAAAAATAGTATAAAGAACCTCATGTAGTCATTACCCAGCTTAAAAAACTTTCTACTTACAGCCAACCTTGTAGTATCTCTATGCCTATGTACTTTCCTCTGTGCTGCTGGCTGATTTTGAAGCAAATCCTAGATATCCTATCATTTCATTCATAAAAATTTCAGTATGCATCTCTAAAAGATAAGTATTCCTTAAAAAATCCAATATCAGAATCAATATATTACATCAGCTGAATGTATAAATTGCTATTAAAGAAAAATTCAGTTGTTTTTTGGTAAGATTCAACTTACAACTGTTTCAAATTACCGTGACAAATCTTCTTCTGTGGATATTAGAACATCTAAACCACAGAGGTATTAACCTACAAAAACTTGGCACAGAACATATCACTTTGGCTGCTCACTTTAATTGAAACCATTTTATTCTATTTATTTCAAATAAATTCAAAACAAGAGGTTTCCACATTCTGCTTAGCTGCCAGTGTGTTAAATTCTTCCTATTACTGCTTTTGAATAAGTTACTAGGGGATAATCTACCTCTGAATCTTCAGACATATGTTTTCCCATTATCTTAGTTCAAATGTCCTTTGAACAGTAAATTTTTCTGCAAATCAACATTCTTTTCTACTTATATATAAAGATACATTTTCACAATGGTTTCATTAACCAGCCATCAAACTTTAAGTGTTTTAGCATTCTGTCATCGCTTCTTTGCCAAGTTTCAAATGTTTAAATTCTAAGACATTTAATATTATCAGCATTTCCCATTTGGCTTAATGAAAACAAGATATGTGTGTGTGTGTACTTGTGTGTGTGTGTGTGTGTGTGTGTGTGTGTGTGTAGGGAAGCATGTTATAAATAGTCCTAAGCATGGGTGTCTTGCTGCTAGTTTTAAAATCATCATTACTGCAAATTTTCACAGCCATGTGATAGTTCTTTCTTGTTTTTCTCTAAAATTATTTAAACATTACTGGAATAGCTTCTCAGAAATTATAAAGAAGTTGAAATATGTCTTTACATATAAAGAAATATGTCTTCCCAGGACTGCTCTCTGAATCTGTCTCTGCCTAGCCTGGCCACTCAAATACCATGCCTTTTGTTATGACTGTCTTACCTATTCCCTCAAAGCCTTCCAAATTGCTTTTCCAAAACCTAAAGTTAAGTATCTAATATACCAGTTGTGCTCTGATGTTAATGACTGATAATGGTTTAACAGGTTGCCTGTCTTGGAAATGCATTCATGCCAACAGATGATTCTGGGGATACAATGTTCGCAAAAACTTATTTTATGGTAAAAATGTTATGTTTTTATGCTCTGAAACAGATTATGGAGGATGAGTTCTTGCCTTTTACAGGAGACAGTAGGAGTGGAGGTGTTGAGTATTGGAGAGACAGAGAGAGTTTCACGTGGTCCCTCAAATTATAATAATACAGTTACCCACTATTTACTGAGTACTCAATCTGGGCACCATGCTAAGGGCATGTGTTGCCTCTAAACATCAAAACAATTCCTCCAAGTTAAGCAGTTCATAGGTCACATAGTAGAGCTTGGATTAAAATAGGTTTATTTGGCTACTTAATTTTTGTGCTATATCACCTCCTGGAATTAAGATCACTTCTACATATTCTTATCCATAAAATGGGGATAAAATATTCCCTGCCTTTCCTTTTAAGTTGTTATGTGGATTAAATGGGAGAAAATATATATGCATACACAAAAGCCCTACACATTTAAAGGGTACTGGAAATACTAGAGTTTGCCAAATTCAGTCATCATTGTGTCAGCTTCACAATTTTCCCCATATCTATTTATTATTACTAATATTTTTAAATGGTTAGAATAACTTAAATACTTTAACCTTGTCCTAAGTAAAGATATCTATGAAATTTTGGTGTGATGTAATAATTATATTTTAATACATATTAGCATAAATATACAATCATTAACATTTGTTAAAAGTCGTCTATTCTCTATTTCTCTTTCTCTTCTCTTCCTGAACAATTTAGTACTAAAGCCATTATATAGGACAGAACAAGATAGTGTCCATGTCAGAATCCAAACAGGGTGAGGAAGATGTCTCTGTGAGGGGAGGTGGAGGTGGGGGGAGGGTTTTTGGTGGGAAAGTCACAGCCAGAATGGGATGAGGAGGGCATCCACACAGAGGGTAGCCCAAGGTGGGGTGAGAGCTCATGTAGAGGAAGGAAAGTGTTCTTTTTGAGGGTTGGGTCTGCATGGAGAGTCAGAGCACAAGAAAGCAAGGCAAGAGTCTGTCCTAAGCTATGGCTTCATGGGGAGAGTCAGAGTCTGATGAGGGTAAGGGAGGTGTCCAGGGAGTGAGATGCTTTGGTGTGGAAAGGCAGAGCCTAAGCAGTGTGAGGAGGGCATTCCTGCAAGGGAAAGTGCAGGGGTGGGATCATGGCAAGGGTGTCAGAGCCTCAGCAGGATGAGTAGGACAGCTGTGTCAGGAAGTGGGTGGTGGTAGAGATGAGAGATTTGTTACATACTGGGGCGTCAATCAAAGAAGAAGCTATTCCCTAGCTCTAGCTACTGAGAAGGCCCAGGAACAGTGATACCCAAATAACAATGAACACACCTGGTACCTAGATTTTGGCTTCTAAATATCTTTTTTCCATTAAATGGAACCAGGGCTTTTTGAAGAAATAGCTAATTTCACAGGTGGGTGAAGGAAAGTATAAGATACGCCTAGAACATCTTGTGCCAGAAAGTTAAGAAACACTGAGATTGATGGGGACATTGGTCTGAATAGGCTTCCACTGGCCAAATCAGAGATGATTTGAAAAACAAAATAAATAATGATAGTGCAGATTAAAATAGATAGAATACTATTATTTAGAATAAATAAAATAGAAAACTATGAGCCCATGTCCCGGCCCGCGGGACAAGTCAACGGAGACTCCGAGCTATCCAGCAAAGGATTGAGACAAAGACACGGACAAAACAAAAAACTGTGCTCTTTATTCTGCTAACATGGCTTCTCTGCGGCTTCTCCCTTATGCTGCCGCGCGGGTTACAATCAACTCTTTTATAAACAGGGAAAGGGGAGGGAAAAGGGAAATGCCTTAAGGTTTAGGTGTCAGTACATGATTGGATAATTTGAGATCCTAGGCGTGGTGACTATTCCCGCGCGCGGGAACTTTGTGGCGCGAACTTAGGGAGAAGGAGAAGGAGAAGACAAAGAAGGAGAAGGT
>JAQZBX010087781.1:0-12831 GCA_029593785.1 Cabassous unicinctus | reverse complement strand
CAGTTAAAGGGACAAGAATCCCTCAAGAACATAAGCAGTGGCTAATAAAAGAAAACAGACGAATATATCAAGCACTCAATATTATTGCAAGTAGCTATGAATTTTATTCTTCATAAATTGAAACTTAGGGTTTCCTCTAGGTTCTGAGGGGTGGAGGAGGGAAGAATAGAATAGATGGGACATGGGGTATTTTTAGGGCATTAGAATTGTTCCACATGGTCTTGCAAGAATGGATACAGGCCATTTTAAATATTGTCAAAACCTGAAAAAGTACAAAATGTAAATCATAATGTAAACCATTGCCCATGGTTAGTCAAAATGCTTCAATATTTGTATATCAATTGTAACAAACATACCATCTGTATGCAAAATATTATTAATAGGGAAGCATGGAAAGGGGGAGGGCCTTGGGTATATAAGAACTCCCCATATTTTCTATAAGACTTTTCTGTAACCTAAAGCTTTTTTTAAGATAAATAAAAAAAAAAAAGACATGGGAAATACATAGAAGAAATAGTCACTGTACATACAATATAGCATATCTTACAGTGATGAAAGAGTTTAACATTTTTATTTCAATTTTTTTACTTCAAATTTTTCTACTTTATTTGTTATTTAAAAAATGATTATTATTTCATTTTCTTATTAATTTTATTTGGTTATTTTGTTGGCTTCATATTGGGAGAAGTTTGGATCACAGAAGGGTCACAACTGTGGCAGAGGAAGTTCACTGCTACATAGTGTCAGTAATGGGGGGATGTGTGGAGAAGGGTGCACCTGGGGCATAACTCTAAGGCATTTGAATATTTTCAAGTGTTCATGGGGTGTTGTCTCAGTGGGAGAAGACCGACACAATAACTGAAATAATATTGAATTCCCTTCCTGGGGAGTCCTGCTACAATCTCTAATAGAAGGGCAAGAATCTCATGAATACATGGATTGTTCCTAGTGAAGGAAGACAGTCCATTATGCCAGGTCCTTAATTTGATGATTGTTTTTATGATCTTTCCCTTGTGAAATTGAAACTTTAACTAATATTATATATTGTCTAAGAGTTACCTCACGAAAGCCTCCTTGTTGCTCAAATCTGACTGCTCTCTAAGCCAAACTCTGCATTTAACATAGTACCTTCCCTCCCGCATGGGACATGACTCCCCAGGATGAGCCTTCCTGGTACCAAGGATTCTCACCAAGAGCCAACTAGCAATGCATCTATAAAAAGACATTGACCAAAAGGGGGAAATATTAAATACAAATGAGACAGTCTTTAAAAAAAAAAAAAAGACAAAGATGCTGTCACCATATTATAATGCAGGTCCTAACCAGCACAATGAGACAATAAAAATTGATACAAAGAAATCGATAAGAGATAATACTACTAATCTTATTTGCAGATGGCATGCTCTTTCATGCAGAAAACCCAAAGGATCTACATATATTAAGAGAAATAATGTTACATAGAGCAACATAATGACTTGTTACATAGAGCAACATAGGATTAATATACACAAATCAATTACATGTTTATGTGCCAGTAGCAAACAACCAAAAATATAATTTAAACAGAAAGACATGATTTATAATAATATTAGAAAAAGTATTGTAATAGTATTAGAGAAAGTACTTCAAACTTTTGTAGAATTTTCTGTGTAGTATTCTCAAAGTCATTGTGTAATTTTACATAGCCATCAGTAGTGAATGACAATACCAGTTGTTTTATAACCCTAGTAACACTTGGAACCATTAGAATTTTTAAATTTAGATAATCTAATGTGTGTATAGTGGCATCACACTGAGGTTTCAATTTACATTTCCTTAATGACTTATGATCTTGAGCAGCTTTTAATGTTCTTACATGCCATCTATATATCTGTGGTGAAGTGCGGGTTCAAATATTTTTGCTTATTTCTTTCTACCTGTGCCTTTATTTAAAATTTACCTTTGTTTCAAAGAAATTCTTAATTTTGAAACCATCTAATTTATTTCATTTGCAGATTATATTTTTTGATTCATAGCTGAGAATTCATTGCCTGATTGTATATCAGAAATATTTTCTCCTATCTACTCTTCTAGAAATTTTATATTTTTGTATGTAGTGTAACATGATTCATTATTTTGCTATTGTCTTTCATCAAGTCATTCCTTCATTCAAGGAATCTAAGGTTATTTTTAACACATGAATATCTAATCATATCAGCAACATTTGCTAAAAAGCTTATCCTTTCTCTATTGAATTGACTTTGCACCTTTATTGAAAAGCAAATAACTATATGCATGTATCCAAGTCAATATATTTCTGAATTTTTCCTTATAGTTTAGACCCTGTCTTGGATTTTTCTACTTGACACATATCCCAGGACATACAAAAGTAATAATGATAATGATATTTAAAATACCACTTGCCAGAAGCCTAGGGGATATTCTGTAATAGAACACTGTCATTTCTTTACATATAACCACCATATCTAGAGGAATTTTACCTCCTAAATATACTTAGAAACATTTATTTTTATTTCCTTTTCTTCATTTTTCCAACTGCCCCAGTTGTTCAGATATATTTTCTCTTCTGAGGAGTTTAAAGTAGTGTTAACTATTTTTCCTGCTCTGTGCTTGATCACCTTAAATCTCTTCTCTATATTACACCCCATTTACAAGTCTTTGATAATATTCTATACTCAACATAGTGAGGTTGTTATTCCTTGGCATGATACACATCACTTTTTGTAATCTGATTCCCAAATACTCCTTTAGCCACATTCACGACTAAGCTCTATTTAGTACTTCATCTCTAATAGTTAATGTTGAAATTACTGTCATTCCTCAAAGAAATGGTGCTGTCAGATATGTTGGTACTTTGATATCTATCATCTCCATGCTGAATGTGAGAATCAGTAAATTTTAGTGGGTTCTAGTTTCTAGGACTGAGAATAAAAATGGGCAGGACTAAAGTCTTCAGGGAAAAGAGGAAGGGAAACTAAAACCCCATGTTGTGGATAAGGTTGAGATTGGCACTAGACTGTAGAATTCAAGGAAAACCAGTGTTCAATTTGGTGAAAGAAAAACCAAGGGATATGCATGATACATGTCATGATATCAGCTTTGTTGTAGTGGACACTCTCCTTCTCACTAAATCAAGGATATTTACTACCAAAGAGATTCCATTGATGTTATCAGTGCTCCATTTTGTCTTTTTTCCCCTTTATGAACCATGAGAATGTTGCATCTATATGAATCATTTAGAATTGCTCTATATGAGAGATTTGTCTATTCTCCTCCATGTATTTATTTTTTATTAAGTCATTTGTTTATATCAGTATAGACTCATGGATATTAATTTTATAATTTGGATTAAAGTCCAAAATGGTGTTATTTATTTTATTGCTCAGATTTTTCCAGCTTAGGCCTTTGAGAGCTATCACTTGTCTTCCGTGGACCTTTGCTATATCATCATCACTGTATATGTGTGCATATGTGTTGTGGTTATTGTTCTTTTGTTTTATTTTGTGAATTGTTTTGGCTTCTTTTTCATTTTGTTTTTACTTTCTGGCAGTATAATATGCTCTTGTTCATCTTTTACATTCCTTGTCACAGAACTAGAGTTAAGCATATCTCCCCGGAGTTATGTTTCCTTTTATTGGACAATGGTTTTGGAAAATGTCATCTGTACACTGGATGACCATGTATTTTAGGGCCCAATTAATATCTTCAATTGCAAAAAAATAAGTGACCTGTTATCCCATAATCTAAGAAGACAATTTGAAAGACAAACATCTTTCTCACATATGGCTCATGTTTCTTAATTGTGAAGGAAGGGATACATTAGGGAATGATTTTCCCCAGGTGCAGGTATTTTACATCATTCATGTTAAATACTCCTCAAGGGAAGGCAAAAAAGGAAGCATTTCCTAGTTAAAATCTTGCATGATGGATTTCAGAAAGTGTGAGATGAAACTGGAAACAACTTAGCTTGCCTTATAGCAGGCTGGTGAGAACCTATGCCTCTATGTGAGATCAAAGAGATACTGTTTACAGAATCATGAGACAGCATTTTGGAAGCACTTTTTCTTCTTATTTGAGTAAGTGGCTTCTAGATTACCTTGGGAATAAAAGAGGGCAACTGAATATTTTAACATCTGCACAAAAGCTGGTAAAATTTTTATTTGGGAATAACTTATTTGAATTTATTAATACTTGGAGAAAGTAAATCTGTTCAATTCCATGTTAAGTGTCTAATACATAAAATGCACTGTGGAAAGAGAAAGTACAGGCACTTTTCTAGGATTGATTTACAAATTAAGTGGGAAGTTGGAAATAAAATATGAGCATTACAGTTCCTGATGGGTATGGGCACTGTAAGTAAGGGCTAAGGATAGTAGTGAGAGGGACAAGCAAATTGAAAAAATATCTGTTTGGTTGTTCCAGGAAGTACTTCATGGAGGTAATGATTTTGTCATGGATATAGTAGTCTGCAAGCTTCCCATCTCCTCAATGGAAAGTAAGTATAAAATAGCATGGGACAGTATAGTACTGTACCTATGTGAGAGCCTCTTCAATCTTTTCATTCATTCTAAAATTTTAATTAAGTACCTTCTTTTGTTCTGGATGCATAAATTCAACAGTGAACAAATAGGCAGATATCCACGTCTTTATATTACTTTGTTCTAATGTGTGCCATACTTCATTGATAGAAATTGCAAACAATTTTTCACTTCTTTTTTTGATGAGTTTTGACCAAATATACATTTGGAAAACTTCCATGAATGTAAGTGAACCTATAGTTAATGACAATGTGATGGTGTATGATGTAAAGAGCACTGACTTCCAGAAATACCTATACCTGATCCACTGTCTTTCTCAAGCTCCTAAACATTAATATTGCCCTAAGAATATTTTTGTTCTTCCTTTTTATGTCAGAAAAGACTTTTGAGATCTCAGTGATATGCAAAAGAATATGAGTAATCATATCCTTTCCTATGATAAGATTTTAAAAAGCTTTATTTTTTAATGCAGTGCATGATTATGATGGATTTTCAAATATCACCAAAGGCAACATTTCAAAAAGTAGGGCTTCCTCTCATCTCTGATGTCTAGAATGTAGCTTCCCTCCTCAGAGACTACAGTTATTATAACTTTCCTTGTTACTCTTCTAAACACAAGGCACTTATATAAAGTGCATGTGTAATATATAATATCCTGATTTTAATAAAATTTTACCATTCTAAGCATATGGTTCTGTCCTCAGATTGTTCACTTTACAATGTATTTTATAGATCATTGCCTAGGTATCTGCTTCATTTTTATCAATGGTTGCATCAAAGTATCATCTCTTATTTATTCAATTTCCTTCTGATGACATTTATTTCCCATTTTTTGGTTCCATGGAAAGGGCCTAAATTATTGTTTATGTACATTTGAGTAAGTATATCTGTAGGAAATGGGATCACTGGCCTGATTTCTATGTGAAGTTGTAACTAGCTATTGAAAATCATCCCCAAGAGACTATACCTGCTTAAAATTCTACCAAATTATATAAGATTGATCATTTCCCACATCTTTACCAGCACTACTTGTTAAACATTCATAAAAAGATCATTTTACTAATATAACAGATAAAAATAGATCTAATTGTAATTTTTATCAATGTATTTAATTATGAATGAAATTGATTATCTTTCACGTTTAATCCTTTGAAAAAGAGAAGGGGCTTAAAATTGGTTCTTTTGCTTATTAATAATTTGTGCAATCATTTTTTAATACTGAACTGTGCAATCTATTTATATGTGAAAAAATTAGGATTTTGTGTTGAAATAAATTTTACTAGTTTGCTACTTCTTTTGCTTTTGATATGGTATCATAAGGGGAAATCTATGTGGTAATATACATAAAAAATTTTTCCAGTGTCTGGTATACAGTTATATATACATACATATATATATATATGTATATATATATATAAATTTGTTGATTTTTTCTTTCTTTCTCTTCCTTGAAGTAGGTGTATGGTACACTCAAGAATATTAATGACAAAAAAATCTATTCAAATGCTTCAGCTATCACTTAGAGCATCCCGAACTTCTTTTCTAAATACATGGTGCTTAAGCTGTAAACATGAATTTTGAAAGAATATTCTGATTTAGGGAAAATTCCCCCATCTCCTTTTCCTTGACTATAGATATTCTCAATGTATCCTTGTGTCTTAGAAATCTTAATGAGGGAGTTAATAAAATACTGAAGGGGAAGTATATAATTGTGGACAACATAGACTGATAAATACTACAAAGTTGAATGAGAAGTTGAATTTAGAACTAGAAACAACTAGAGAGATTTGAGAGATAAAATAAAAGGAAATATACTTAGTCACTGCAACAGATAAAATATAAGAATGCTGGCTCAGGATGACTGGTTGTTGGCTTGTTGTTAATTGCATTATGTCTCTCATTATTACCCAACAATTGATTGATAAGATGAAATCTTAAGTTTATTATCTGCCTATGCATACGTGTGTATTTGTGTGTGTACATGCATGTACATTTTGTTAAGGAAGATCCTCTCAAATGTTTATACAATCATTCACTGCAAGTTCAGAATATTGCTAAAAGAGTCTTTTATGACTGGATTACCAGGTTCAGGAAATGTGAAAACTCATTGAAGTAAACTATGCATAGGTTTTCCCTATTTTTATAACACATTATCCCTAATATTAAAGGTCTTGCTGAAAACTAAAGAAAGGCGTTCAGATCAGGAATTTATGTACTTATGCCAAATCCACAAAATTAAGGTATATTATGACTGAAAATCATTTGTTTTTTCATTATTTTCCTATTGAGCCATCCTATGAAATCAGGTAAATAATTAGAATTTCATTAAAAAAAATAATACAGAGAGTGGTGATAACCCTCGATAAGGGGGAATTCCATGATCAAGCATATATTCAGTTCCAAATGTGTTTACATTTTATTTCTTTTCTTCTTGCAGATGAAAACCTATGCTTTCCCCAAATAGACTGAAACAATGCAGCAAAATAACAGTGTAATTGAATTCATACTGTTAGGATTGACACAGGACACTTTGAGGCAGAAAATGGTGCTTGTAATCTTAATTTTCTATGTGGGAACCGTGGTGGGGAATTTGCTCATTATTGTGACCATCAAGCTCAGTCAGACACTTTGAAGCCCCATGTGCTTTATCCTGTTTTTCTTGTCTTTTTCTGATGTCTGCTTTTCAACTTCCACAGCCCCTCGGTGAATTGTGGATGGTCTCACTATAAAGAAAATCATATCCTAGAATGAGTGCATGACACAAGTCTTTGCACTACTTATATTTGGCTGCATGGAGATCTTTTTTTATCATCCTCATGGTTGTTGGTCGATATGTGGCCATCTGTAAGCCCTTACGTTACCCAATCATCATGAGATGGCAGGTCTGCATTATTTTGATTATTTTTGCCTGGATAGGATCTTTCATTCATTCTACAGCTCAGATTGCTCTGGCCTTGAGATTGCCTTTCTGTGGACCCAATCTGATTGATCATTATTGCTATGATTTACAGCCCTTGTTGAAACTTTCCTGTGTGGACACTTATGTGATCAACCTACTGCTGGTGTCCAATAGTGGGGCCATTTGCTCAAGCAGTTTCATGCTTCTGATAATCTCATAGATTGTAATCTTGTATTCTCTGCGATATCACAGTGCAGAAGGGAGGAAGATAGCCTTCTCAACTTGTACCTCCCACATCATCATAGTCATCTTATTCTTTGGTCCATGTATATTCATGTATACATGTCCTCCAACAACTTTCCCCATTGACAAGATGGTGGCAGTATTTTATACCATTGGAACTCCCTTTCTCAACCCACTCATCTACACACTAGGGAATGCAGAAGTGAAAAATGCCATGAAATCATTATGGAGTATTAAAATTACCTCAGATGTCAAAGGATGACTTGAGCTTCCAATTATTTTACTCAGTACATATATCAAATATAATAGTATCCTATTATTGTGAGAAGACTGTGCAATTATATGTAAGGTCATGGGTTGATATTTTTTCTAGTTCACAGACAAGTTAAATGCCCATTTTTTTTTTGTATCAGAGAAAGATGAGTGTCACATTAATTCAAATAATTATGGCCCAAGAGTCCTTCTTCTCTCTATATTTTATGCCTCTCAAGTCATACTGTATCTAGGGTATAGATCTGACCCTTTTATTGAATTCCCCTGAATTGCTTACTTTTTTCTATGCTCTGACATCATCCTGGTGGCTTTCCTAATGTCAGTGTGACTTGTTCTTTTCCTGAGAGCTCTTTTTTGCCACTGTTGACCATAAACTTTATTTCCCAACTCTCAATCTGCACTCTGATTTATTAATAAGAAAGATCTTTACTCAATAACAGCTTGTCAAGCATGTTAGTATCTAAAAATCAATTAAGTAAATTTTTTTCATCTATAACACATTTCCAATTATGTATGTACTTCCTCTTGAATGCCTGCAGGGCATGATAACACAGTGTACAAAGATGATCTATTGAATTTTATCACAAGTTTGTCTTTACAAACTTCTATATATTTCAATCAGATATTTAAAAAACTTTGCTTATATTATAAACCATTTTTTCTTACTTGATGCTTGTGTTAAGGTAACCAGAAAATTATTTATGGGATGATTTCAATATAGTATTACAATATGCCTTGAGATATTCACTATGATTGGGGTTTAAGAGCTGAAGCAATAGAAAGCTGAAACTCTAAAAGTTTGGAAAGTAAAAAAAAAATGTTTATCAAGAATAAGGATAATATACACATACATTAGAGAAACAATATATTTTATGAGAATGAAAAACAGAAAGGAAAAATCTGGTTCAAAACCAGTTAATGGTATAATATTATTTAATTTAAAGATGTGTTGATGAAAGGAATGAAATTACCATAGAAATTTTGAAAATGCCTGTGACAGTTGTCTCCAATATCAAGAATCTGTTTTTTCTCTCTAGTTGAGTTGTCCTAATAGAGAGATTGTATAGACTGCCAATTAGAATTGCTAAAGGTAATTTAGTCCATTGGAGGGCAGACCAGATTAGTAGTGGCACCTTGGCTGTATCTGTCATGGGTAATGTCATGAGCTTTTATATTCATTGGTTTCAGTGTAATAATGAATAATAATACATTTTTAGTGACCATTACAAGTTTGATTTAATTTCTAATGCTGCCTCTAATTCTTTAACTGTACAAAACTTAGCAATAACAACATGCCCTCCTGTGAAAAATGATGTAATAATAAACTTACTAAAATGCCACTAGTTTTCTCTGTTCTCACTTTTTTTTTTTTGCATCCTGTGAGATTGAGAAGTGCAGCGTCTACACTGGAGTCACACATGAGGAAGGAACTATATTTAATAGACATTGAAAATGTATGAACCCATCATAAACTTATCTAATCTACCCTTCCATAGCAACTACACATGCATACACATATTATACAGCTTTTCATGGTCATTTGCATTCCTGATGAATACATGAAAGTAGGAAATAGTGAGGAAATAAATAAACTAAAATGTAAATGAAAAAATATAGGTAGGATAACAGGATAGGAAGAACAAACACAGGGGAATAAAACTTAGAAGGTTTTGCATGGTTCAAAAGTACTTATAGTGAAATTCAACCTGGGAAAATTAAGTAACTTTTAAGGAAAATTCTGGCACACTATATCCATCCAATGGACAATTTTGAAGTCACCACTCCCTCCAAAAATGATTTATCTAAAAGAGAAACTATAAATTATATTAAACTTTCATTTTAGGAACAAAAAGAGTTTCTAGTATGTATTCAATTCTTTTTGTTGTTATTATACTACCAATAAAGATAAGCATCACCACTATATTATTCCATGCAAAATGCATAACCTGAATTTGATCATAAGGAAACAAGGCACAGACCCAAATTCAGGGTTATTGTACAAAGGAACTGGCTTAGATGCCTCAGAATTATCAAAGCCAAAAACTGACTAGGAACTATACAAGATTAAAGTAGGCAAAAGCACAATGATAACAAACTCAATGCATGATCTTGGATTTGATCCTTAATTCAGAAAAAAAAAAAGGTTAAAAAGAGCATCATTGTGACAATTTATGAAATTTGAATTTGGACTGAGTTAGATAATATTACATCAATATACGTTTTTCCTGGGTTTTTAAAATATAATTTTAATGTGGTTATGCAAGAGAATGTTTTGTTCTTAGAAAAGATACCCAGGAACATTTATGGGTAAAAGGGCATAATGACACCAAATTACCCTCAAAAGATTCAGAAGAAAAGTACATCTATATTTATAAATGGAAAGAAAGAAGGGAGGGAGTTAAGGAAGGAAGGTAGGAAGGGAGGGAGGGTGGGAGAGAGGAAGGAAAGACTAAAAAGAAAAAAGTGGAACAGAGTGTAGACTATCACTGAATCTAAGTAAAAGATGGTACAGAAGGTCCTTGTAATATCCTTGCAATGGTTATATAAGAATGAAATTAAGTCAAAATTAAGTTACAAAATTACTGTAAGTGCTTTAGTTTCTTGGCTGCAAAGTCAAAAAACAATTTAATGGGTTGTCTTATACAACAGGAATGTATTGGCTCACAGTTTCGAGGCTAGGAGAAGTTCACAAGCAAGGTGTCATCAAGGCCATGCTTTCTCCCTGGATACTGTGGCACCCTGGGCCTGACTGCTAGGAACCTTGGTCCTTGGCTTCTCTGTCACATGACAATACACATGACAGCCTCTCCTAGATGCTCCTTTCTCTTTCTGTTTCCTTTATCTTCCAGACTCCTGCTGCTCCCTTTCACTTTCTGTCTTTGTAAACTTCCCTATAAAGTCTCATCAATAGTTCCTATTTACAAGGGTTCACACCCACCTACAGAAATATATTAAGTTGAAGAACATGTTTTTCTGGGGTACATAACTCCATGTTACCACAGCAAATATATTAGGTATGAAAATTTATATTAAAAGTTATGTTCACTGAACAAACTCAGTTTCTCATTTACCATGTTTGAAAATACTTAATTTAAAATTTTATAAAACTTCATTATATACAATAAAGTAAATCTTTTTATTGTCACTTGTTGATACCTTCAAATTCCCTAAAATTTACCATTGTGTGCCACACAAATATTATTAATTATACACAGTATTTTCTATTTGAAAAAATACTTCTTAAAATGAGAATTACTTTAAACCTGCAAGCATTCATTAGAATGCTGATACAGATGATGAGAGCATTTCATAAAAAGGCTTTAGCTATATTCCACAATATAGAGTTTAATTCTTTTAAATCTATATATCTAAATATTAAAATTTCTCTTTTTTTTTCTTTTCTTTCATTTTTATACATACCACCTTTGTGGAAATTTTCATATCAATAAATATAGACATTATTGGTTTTGTAAATGGTCTCCAAGAACACAAAAAATATTCTTAGAGTTTTACTATAAATAAATCTTATCTAGATTTATTTTAGGTTCTGAAAAATGTAATTGTATGACCTTGACTTTCAAAGTTCCTGACAGAGCATCTTCCTTTCTACCAAGACTCAATATAATTACAAAATACATATTTTCCACATATGCATATGGCAAGTAACTGTTTTTCTATACTTGAGAATATTATTCTCATCTGATATCTCTCCCTTGCCCATATTCCTACCCACTGTATATAGTACATGAACATTAATAGTCAATTATTTACATATAGGATCTAGCTTTTATCCAAAATATTTTTAAAAATCTCCTAGATCTTAAAGTACATTTTGCAATGTGGAGAAAAAGAAGGCAGACTGAATTTGCTATCCAGTCAACTAAGTGTAGTAAATAGAATAGTAACTAGAAAGATGTCCATGTCCCAATCCTGGGAAAGCATGAATGTGCTATGTTACACAACAAGGAGAAATTAAGCGTGCTAATCAGCTGACTTTAAAGTATGGAGATTATCCTCGGTTATCTAGGTGGGCTCACTGTAATCATAATAGCTCTTTAAAATGGAAGAGGAAGTCAAAAACAGAAGCCAGAATGAGGGAGAAACTTAAAGATGCTATGTTGCAGGCTTTGGAGATGTAGGAATGGGCTATGAACCAAGGAACATAGATGTCCTCAAGAACCTGGAAAAAACAAGGAAACATATTCTCTCCAGAGTATTCAGAAGGAAACACAACCCTGCTAGCTCCTTGATTTCAGATCAATGAGACCCAGTTTGGACTTCTGACTTCCAGAATTGTAGCATAATAAATTTGTGTTGTTTTAAACCTCTAAATTGTAGTAATTTGTTATAGCAGCAATAAGAAACTAATAAAATAAATCATATTGAGTGTTTCTACTACCTTACCACAAACTTCTCCTTCAATTTCTGCCCTTTATTTTTCACTCATTTTCTCTACTAACCTCAGACAGTCAGAGTAAACAACATCTCATATTTGTTAAGGTTTTAGCCATGTATGAAAAGAAAAGGAGGAGATAAGGGTAGGAAGGGGAAGGGAAGAAGAGCAAGAATAAGGGGAAAAGAAGGAAGAAGTACGAGCACAACCTTAATGGTTATGCTCAAAAAGTAAAAGGAGGACTGAAAGCTTACAATTAATCATGAGTATAGGCTAGAAAGAAATATCTTCCTGTTGCTTTCTCCAGAAATCAGCAGAGACTTAATTATGAAGAAAAACAGTGAACCATTTTTGCCCTATTGAATCCACTGTTTTCAAATCCAATAGAACATTTTTAAAATGTGGAACAATTCAAATTCAATACCTAACTATCTCCAAATCAGAGGTTGTGATTTTACCTTAACTCAATATATAAGATATACAAC
>JAQZBX010087780.1:0-12824 GCA_029593785.1 Cabassous unicinctus | reverse complement strand
CAACAACAAAAAATTTTACCATAAAGTGCTAAGCCTAATGGCTCAGGTTTACCTATCTGTGTAACCAAATCCCATGGCTCAGCCTAGAACCTGCAACCTCAGCTTATTGTGAGACAGTTTCCTTTTTCTTTGGGATCCAGTAGGATTACAAAAACTCTAGGAAGGTATAAAAATAAGAACCGGTAGAATTACTGAAACCCTAGAAAGGTGTAAAAATTTGAACCTCAGGAGAGTGTCAGAATAAGGTTAAGAGAAAGTTAATTCCTTGGTATTATTAACACTTTTAAATCTGGCAGGGTTTTAATAGCTTCTCTAATCATTGTATTTGTGTAAGCTTAAAGCATATGGAGTAGTCAAAAGAATCAGCCACATTGAATTTGTACTTGCAATTTAAATTAAGATAATTTTACTGGTCAAATTTGTAATCAAGGACCAAATACCCAAGAAAAAAATGGCTTTCAATTTTGTCTTTTTTAAAAATAAAATCTAATAAATTGAGCATTAAACAGAGTACAGAAAGTAGAAGATATTTCTCTCCAGCTTAGAAGTCTCCCAACTATGAAATAATCTGGGAGCAGATGTGGCTCAAGCAGTTGAGTGCCTCCTTCCCACATGGGAGGTCCTGGGTTTGGTCCCAGGTGCATCCTAAAAGGAAAAACAACAAGCAAACAAAGAAAAAAACCAACTCGGGAGCCGATGTGGCTCAGTGGTTGAGTGCCGGCTTCTCACATACAAGGTCCCAGTTTCAATCCCCTGCCCTGGTACCTCAAAAAAAAAAAACAAAAAAAAAACTATCAATGGGTTCTTTGTGAGGGCTTTAAATGAGAAGATGCTGGCAAAACATGGCACAGGGCCTAGCACATAGGGCACTCACAAATCCAGTTGAAAGAAGTTAATTTGTAGGAAAAGAAAAGGGTTGGTAACAGAAACAAACATCAAAGAGGCAGAGCACAGAGCACAAAAGCAATGCTAGCTACCTGGCTGACATTTATTTAATCACTCAGCAAATGTTAACTGAGCACTAAAAAGGTGCGAGGCACAAAGGTGAACAAGGCAGGTTTCTACCATTTTCCTCTTTCTGTAGTTTTCTCTCTCAATCCCACTAGCAGTCCTTCTCTCTTAACTATAAACAACTCCCACCACACTTTTCCCTTCAGGCAATTCTCAGCCTCCTGCATTAAAAAGATGTAGGACATTCCATATCTAGTCTCCTTCCTGTCTCAGTTTGGGACACCAGCCTCATCATGGGAAATCCCTGGCTCCCATTCAAGAGGCATATGGCAAAAGACTCAATTCAGGGCACAGGCATTCAGTTTATCTTCACAAAAGCATCATAGCACAATGGTTTGGATCAGTTGGTATAGGTTTGAATACTAACACAGCTTGCTTACTCTCATGACCTTGGGTAAGTAATATAACTTCTCCAAGTCCCAGTTTTCTTGTCTGTGTAGAAGAGATCATAATCATCTCTACCTGACAGGCTTCCTGTGAGGATTAAATAAGATTATGTATACATGTGAGTGTGTGTGTAATATATGTAATATATGTTATATATGTTATCTGTCTAGATAGATATAGGCACCAAGTAACATTAGCTGCTGCTATCATTACCTTGTTACCCTGATGTTACTTCAGGGTTTGCTCTTTGGCGGATCTTGGATATTTGCTTATGAATGTAACCAAAAGATTAGCTCAGACCAGTGGTAAAAATGTTTTTTTATAGATATGCATAACCCTATTCAGGCCAATCAATGACTATTTTCACATTTACCCCAAATCATCATCAACAGATAAAAATAAACCAATGAAGAACGTCAGAAAGAAGGATTCTAGGAAAAATATATCCAAAGAAAACAGCCAGAGTGGGCAAGTGGTTGGATGTAGAGGGTATATCTGAGAACACAGGGGCTACTGGGACTAGGGCTGCTGCTCAAAGATGTGCAAGTCATGCACTGCATTCACTTCCTGGCCATCAATGATTACATAGTTGTTACAACCAATTTCCAACAGATGGCAGTAAATGGGCAACTTTTTCTAGTTCACAAAATGTTGCTAGGAATTTATGAACAAGCTGAGGAGCTGACCATGGTCTCCAGAGGAGAGAGCATGTGCTAGACTTTCTTGGGCCAGGATAAGCTCTAAGAAACTTGTGACAATGAAGGACTGCCTTCTCTTAGGGTCTGGGGCAAAGACAGGGCTTCCTTGGTGTGGTATGCACGTTTCTAAAGATGGCCTATCAAGATTCTTGTCCCTTGGTTATTCAATCAAATGCTAATCTAGGTACTTCTGTGAAGAGAGTTTGCAAATGTAATTGAAGCCCTAAGTCAGTTGATTATCACCCAGTCATAGAGCCCTTTGAAAGCATAGTTTCTCCAACTGGTAGCAAAGAGAAAGTCAGAGATTTGAAGTATGAGAGGGATTCCATACACCATTGCTGGCTTGAAGATAGAGGGAACCGTGTGATGAGAAATGCAAGTGGCTTCTAGAAGCTGAGAACAACCCCCATCTGACATCCAGCAAGGAAACAGCCAACAAGGTCCTCCAACCACAAGGAACTGAATTTGGCCAACAACCTGAAGGATATTGGAAGTGAATTCTTCCCCAGAGCCTCTAGACATGAGCACAGCCTGGCCAACACTTTGACTTCAGCCTTGTAAGACCCTAAGCAGAGAACCCAGTCAAGCTTGTCTTGCCTGAGCTACAGAACTGTGAGGTAATAAATGGGTGTTGTTTTAAGCTCCTAAGTTTGTAGTAGTTTGTTAAGCATCAATGGAAAACTAATATACGTGGTTTCATGAAAGAGCTCAGCTGGAGAGAACTTGTGATTCCTTTCAGGAAAGGACTATTGCAGCTCCCTTGCATAGTGTTGGTGGGGAGAACACATTTACTTCACTATAAATGCTTCCTTTTATGTGGAGCGAGGTCCACTGGTTTAGCACTCTTACTTAGGAAGGAGGAATGGTGTATCTAAATACCACCTCCTTCCTCTCTCTTTATCTTTGAAAGTGAACCTGCTAAGAACTTAGGTTCTACATGTTCAGAGTTTTACAAGGGAAGGACTGTCATGATCCACTACTTCCTTTGATTCACTAACATGGTTCAGAACTCGGGGGGAGGAAGAGTATAATTAATGTGCCTCCTCAAATCCCCTCTCCACCCTCCCCCCACCCCCATGCAGCCCTGGAATCTGCTCACCTTTGAGCACATAGAAGGGAACCAAAGCAGTAAACTGACTTGGGGAAAGAGTGCCGCCTGTACTTGAAGAACCTTTTGGTGAGGCTCCCTCTTAGTGCCTCAGCAGTGAAATAATTGTCTAGAAGTTCAGTTTTGGCCCATTCAAGAGGAAACTGTTTTGTCATTCATTACTTGCCTCTGATTGACAGAACCTAATATCTTATTTTACTTCTGAGAGTAAACAAAGTCATGAACAGCTGAAGGAACATTAGCAGTCCACCTAAGGGGACTCAGAAACAAGAAGAGAGAAGACCCAGGCCAGCTCCCTGACGAAATGACTCCAACTGAAGCAAAACTAATTCACAAGGACTGTTTAACAAAAAAGTTCCAAAGGGTCAGAAGATCCAGTTAAAGCAAAAGACTTTATCAAAATAAACTTTAAAAAACCCTTCCTACTAAAAAATAATCAATAGAACAAATTGGAAAAGAATAGTCACTGTATCATTCAAGGTCCAACCAAGGGACAGAACCCACACAATAAGTTGAACAGAGAAAGTTTAATATAAAGAATTATTAATGAGATTGTAATAACAGGGAATTGGCTAATGAGAAAGAATACAGGAGTAGCAGATAAAAATAAGGAACCACTAACCCTAAAATAGAGCACTCAAGGAAGAACCTTCTCCCCCAGATACCCCACCCAAAGGCTAAGATCCAGTCCTCACTAAAAAGGGCATGACCATGGTTCACTGGATGGCAAAAAAAAAAAAAAGAAAAAATCATGAGGTGCCTTGTTGGTGGGACCTGTTGGAAATCTGCCCTCTGGTGTTCCAGGGAAAGCTGCTGGTCGCTGTGTGCTGCTGGAACTGGGAGCTATAAAACACACTCTGCAGGAGCCCAGTGCTGGAGAAAGCTTTGCTATTTCAGAAATCAAACTGAAGAAAGCTACACCACTGCAGGACTCAAGCACTACAGAAAGTGCATGCTGTGGGAACCCAGTGCTGAGAAAAGCATGCTGCTGCAGGAGTTAAGTGCTGAAAAAACCATGCTCTGCAGGAGCCAAGCACTAGAGAAGAATATGGGCCAGCCATGGCTGAAGGGTGGGTGTGCAGAAAGAATCAGTAGTCGGGATTCTGCTTGCTGGACGGGTAGCACTTCGCCTGGGGTGTGTGGTGTCCTCTTGGAAATGTGTGGCAACTCCACACTCTAGGCATGCAGCTGGGGCACAGTGTCACTGCTCTCTCCACACATGCTACTGACAAAACTGTGCAGCAGTGGGGAAAACCCCATGAAACTGCAGCAGCATACTGCCAAAGCTTAACACCATGCTAACAGTCCAGTCCATTATTGTAGAAGAGGTACTAAACGGTGAATTTGGAGCTGAGAGGCAATAACTGGTGCAGTCTACTCCTTTGGCTACTCAGCTTCTATATGTACCCATCTACATAAATTTGAACACCAGTAAAATAGCAGAACAACTTCGATTCAAAGCATATACTGCATCCATTGATACAGAACCCCACCTTTCAGGATGTTGTCTCCCTACTACACTGGAACTGAGTCTTCAGTAAGCCATTCCACCTTTTAGTTAGGCCGTTTGCTTCCAGGTGATGGGTATGTGGTAAGACTAGTTAATCCATGGCTCCATTGCTTTACTTCCTTTGTTGTGAAATTAGTTATTCAATCAGACACAAAACTCTGCAGAATTCCATGATAGTGGGTGAGGCATTCTATGAGTTCAGGTATAATGGTGCTGGCAGAAACATTACAGGCAGGGAAGGCCAATCTATATGCAGAACACGTTTGTACTCCAGGATGAGTCTCTGTACCACCCACTGATGGAAACTGTTTAGTGTTAACACCCTACCACCAGGCAGCCTGGTCCCCCTGGAGAATGGTGCTATATTGGGGGCGCACTGTTTGTCTTGCTCCTGGCAGATTAGGCATTCAGCAGTGGCATTAGCCAGGTCTGCCTTGGGGGGGAAGTCCATGTTGTTGGGTCCATGCATAGTCTCCATCCCTACCACTTTGATCATGTGCCCCTTGAGCAAGCATGAGGTTGGCTGAGAAAAGAGGCTGACTGTCCTCCACAGAGCACATCATTTTGTCCACCTAATTAATTCTCTCTGGTGGATTTCCGGACAGTCACATAGGACATAACTATCTTTAGAGTCTGTGCCCATTCAGAGAAGTCCATCTACATCCTTCTTCCCCTGACTTCCTTGTCACCAATCTTCTAATCCTGTTCCTTCCAAGTCCCTGACCATTCAGCCAAACCATTATCAACTGCCCATGAGTTAGTGTAAGTCTGTACTTCTGGTCATGTCTCATTCTGAGGCATAGTAGACACATAATACTGCTCAAAGTTCTGTCCACTGCAAGGGTTTTTCTTCACCATTTTCCTTCAAGTTGGGCTTGTGGTGCTGCAGTTGTCTGCTGCTGGGTAGTTACAACATATTGTATAGACTCATTTGCAAATAGGCTTGATTTTTTTCTTCCTTGGTCATCTGGTCTTTAGGAACACTCCCGGAGGTCATAGGCATGGATTGAGGGAGAGGAAACAATGCAACAGGAGTTGGTGTCAAAGAAATGTGAGCCATGTAAATGGCTCATACCTTCTGGACAAAGCCCAATCTGTTATATACCATTTTCATTTGATGATTGCTGCTGCACACACCCAGTCATATAGTTGAGTGTGTCAGACAACACCCCGTTTCATGTTGGGACTTTCAAGTCACAGTCACCTGTTGCCCCCTAGTTATGTGTTGTAACAAACCAGCAGCTGTCTCTCAAATATTGAATAGTTATCTGCAGAAGACGGTCTAGATTTTCTCAGGAATCCTAGAGGTCTGTGCTTTGTTTTTCCTATTGATGCTTGCTAGAGGCTCCAGATAGCCTCCCTGTTTGCCATGGACATTCTGAGAATCATTGGATTTGCTGGATCATTAGTACAGAGTCGTAGAGAAGAAGGTATTGTAGCCTAAACTGATGCAAAGCCTTCTCTTGCTCTGATCACCACTTGAAATTTGCAGGATTACAGGTGACTCGATAGATGGGATGCATTGCTTCCAAAATCCAAATAGGCCTACCAAGCATTGTACCTCTTTTGGGGGAGGGGGGTGTTGGGAGGTGCAGCAACTTGTCTTTCATCTTGAAGGGGATATTTCAACATACCCCAGACCACTGAATATCAGAAACTTCACTGAGGTGTTGGCCCCCTGAATCTTTGTTGGTTTTATCTCCCGCTCTCTAGTTTGCATATGTTTCTTACTAAGGCAATTTGAGTGCTCATTACTTCCAGTTCATCAGATCCAATAATGTTGTCAATACTTGGACCAGTGTGATATGTTGTGATAGTTTATGGAAAGTCAAGACAATCAAGGTATCTGTGGACTATATTGTAGGAGAAAGCAGAACTGACATAGCCCCAAGGCAACTGAAAATATATGGTGACCTTGTCAGAGAAAAGCAAACTGCTTCTGGTGGATCTTGAAAACTGGTATGGAGAAAAAGCCAGGTTGATAGCTGCATACTGGGGTATTGATTTGCTCCAGTAAAAATACTGTATCTGGGACAGCAGCTGCAATTGAAGTCACTCCCTGATTACATTTTTGGTAGTCCACAGTCATTCTCCAAGATCCATCTGACTTCTGCACGAGCCAAACTGATGATTTAAATGTGTCAGTAATAGATATCACTACCCCTGCTTCTTTCACTTATTTGATGGTGGCATTAATCTCTTTATTTCCCCCAGGGATGTGGTATTGCTACTGGTTTTTATCTTGGTAGGAAGGGAAAGGTTCAGGGCTTTCACTAGCCATTCCTACTATGGGTCAGATAGCCAAAGTAGAGATTCTGCCACTGTGCCAGTTATCAGATAATTGCCTCTCAGCTCCAAATTCACCCTTCCATACCTGCTCTGAGATAATTGATTAGACTCTTTCAGTATTTTTCCTTGCAGCAAGAGTGATGTTAAGCTTTGTCAGTAGAGGGCGCTGGAGGGACATGGCAAGAGAAAAGGAGATGCTCTTCCTGGTTCTGTTGCAGCTGTGGTTTCCTGTTTCTTGCTGATGCTGCATGGTTTTGTCAGCAGTGCATGTATGTAGGGACATCCAGGTGTGCTCTGCCCCAGATGCATGTCCACAGTAAGAAGTCCATTGGGGTGCTCACAGTCCCAGGCCTAATAACCACCTTGCTGAACCCTCCCCCATCCCACCTCCATGCAGATACCACACACCCCAGACTGCATGCTGCCATGCCAGTGAGTTGACTCCTGATACCCAGACTCCCTCTGCACACCCACCCACCAGCATTGGCCTTCATGCAGTATAATCTAGTGCTGGACTCCAGCAGAGCACTTGACTTCTGCTGCAGCCTGATTTTCTTAAGCTCTGTGATCTCACTTTACTGTACTTTCTCTAGTATTGACTCCTGTAATGGCATGTCTTTCTTCAGTGCTTGATTTTCCTTTGTAACTGCAGCTTTTTCTGGCCTTGGGCTTTCACTGAATGTGCTTTCTCTAGCACTTAACTCCTGCAATGACATGGCTTTCTACGGTGCTTAATTCTAAGTGACATGGCAAAGCTTTCTCCAATACTGGGGCTCCTGCAGAATGTACTTTTTAGTTCTTGGTTCCATCAGTACCCAGTGACTAGCAGCTTCCTCTGAAACACCAGAGATCAGTTTTCCAGTAGGTTAAATTGGTGAGGTACCTCAGTGATTTCTCTGCCATCCAGTGAGCCTTGGCCATGCCCTTTCCAATGAGGTCTTGATCTCAGCCCTGGCTGGAGAGGACTCTTTCTTGGGTACTCTAATCTTAGCCATAGGGATAGTAACTGATCTTTATATCTGTTAATCCTCTATTCTTCAGAATTGTCTTTAGTTCTCATTAGCTAATACTGTATTCACATCCTTAATAATTCTTTCCCATTGTGTGGCTTCTGTCTCCTGATTGGACCTTTACTGAAACAATAATTGGTACTGGTAATGGTCCAGGAGATAGACCTGCAAAGATGGGATTTTGTGATTGATTTGGTCACGCCCTTTGGCTTGAGCACAGTGCTGTGCTCCTTGCCAATGGAAAATGTGATGCTAGTAATCTGTGGCACATAGTGACATCAAGGTCAATCAAGCTGTCACCTATGGTTGATTGTGATGAAGTGCCAACTGGACTATATACCTTGGGAGCCCAAATTGTTGTTGCCCTTGACTGTTATGGCAGTAATGACTAAGGACTGTGGTGTGGAATGGATTCTTTTCAGTGCACTTGAGTGATTACAAAGAGGAAATGGAAAGCTCAGGTCTGTTAACTCTTAGCTTAAGTCACCGTCTGGGAAGCAGAGAGCTTCAATCACAACTCTAAAACAATCTCTTCTTTCTTAGAGACCCAGGGTTGATATTGTTTAAAATCAGACATAAAACTTAATTGTGCATGTTGCTGAATTGTAATGACAGTTGAATTCATAGTCTTAGCAAATTTTTCATATGATGAGGAAAGAATGGGAACCAGAAATTGGGAATGGTGCATCTGGTTGAACCCACGTAAAACTGACAATCTTGAACTTTCAATTCATTCTGAATCTTAAAAATGGAAGTAGCTTGACCACCAGGGTCTGAGGAAACCAACTTTCCTTGATTGAAAACCCTGTAACAACTTCACCTGGGGCAAATACCGTGAAAGGGGGTGCTCATTCTCAAAATCCACCACAATCACCCTGTTGCCACTAGGCCCTTAACTAGGGTCAAATATCAGCATGCTTCTGGGGAACAGGTATACAATATGGCCCAGGAGGAAACAGCTTAAACACTAAAAGACATTGCTAATATATATCAGCAGAAACCTGAGGAGTTGTGAGAACCGTAATGAGTAGCTGGAATGCACAGGCAACCTGATTCCTTGGCTTGCAGAGATCTTTGGTGGTGGCTAATTGATCATAGTGTCCCTAGGAATGAAATAGATGGGCAGCCTACTGGAGTACTGTTTGATCTCTTTCTTTGTTGGTCTTACACCTAGTTGTTCTATTCATTGTTGAAAGTGGAGTATTGAAGTCTCTCAACTATTTTTGATGAGTTGTCTATTTTGCCCTTTAATTCTATTAAGTTTTGGCATCATGTATTTTGGGGCTCAGTGTTAGGTGCATATTTATAATTGTTATGTCTTCCTGATGAAAGGATTACCCTTTGATCATTATAAAATGTTCTTTGCCTCTAGTAACACTATTTGTCTTAAATTCTGTTTTGTATGATATTAGTATAACCACTCCACATCTCTTATGATTATAATTTGCCTGGTATATCTTGTTCTTTCCTTTTAGTTTCAACATATTGTCTTTGAATCTAAAGACAGCATATAGTTTGATCATGTTTGTTATCCATTCTGCCAATCTCTTTATTTTCTATTGGAGTGTTTAGTTTGTTTACATTTAATGTAATTACTTATAAGGTAATATTTACATCTTTTATTTTGCTGTTTGTTTTCCATATGTCTTTTTGTTCCTCTGCTCCTTCATTACTACCATCTTTTGTGTTAAATATTTTCTAACATACCATTTTAATTCCCTTGGTTTTTTATTCTTTTGGGTTATTTTCTTAGTGGTTTCCCTGGGGGCTATAACTAACTTCTTAGCTTAAAACATCTAGTTCAGATTAATACCAACCTAATTTCAATAGAATACAAAAATGTTGCTTCTATTTAGCTCTGTTCCCACTCCCCCTTTGTGTTATTATTGTCTTCCAAATACATCTTTTTACATTATAAGCCCATCAACACATTTTACAGTTATCGATGTAAATAATCTTATAATTATTGCTTCTTGCAGTTGTTTTTTTAAATCTGTAGGAGAAGAGTTACAAGTAAAAAATATATTTACACTGTCTTTTCTATTTACCTGTGTAGTTTCCTTTATTGATGTTTTTTTTATCTCTTCTTGTGGATTCAAGTTACTATCTCTTCCTTTCAGTTCAGCTTGAAGGACTCCCTTTGTATTTCTTATAGGGCATGACTGCTAATGACAGAGTCTCTTAGCTTCTTTTTATCTGGGAATGTCTTAATTTTCCCTTAAGTTTGAAGGATTATTTTGCTAGATGTAAAATTCTTGATTCATGGTTGTTGTTTTTTTATTTCCAGCACTTTGAATATGATATCCCACTGCTTTCTGACCTCCATGGCTTCTGGTAAGAATTTGGTTGTTAATCTTATTGAGGATCCTTTGTCTGTGATGAATCTTTTTTTTTATCTTGCTGCTTTCAAGAATCTTTTTGTCATTCTTCAGTTTGACTATGATGGGTTAAGATGTGCATCTCTTTGAGTTTATCCTGCTTTGAGTTCATTGAGTTTCTTGTGTGTGCGTATTGTTTTTCCATCAAATTTGAGAAGTTTTTGGCCATTATTTCTTCCCCTTTCTCTCTCTCCTTCTGATAGCACCATTATGTGTATATTGGTGGTCTTGGGTGTCCCACAATTCCCTGAAGCTCTGTTCACTTTTTTTTTCATTCTTCTTTCTGCTTCTCAGAAAGGATGCTTTCAATTGTCTTATCTTCAAGTTCACTGATTCTTTCTTCTGCCAGCTCAAATATGAAGTGAATCATTACATTTCAACTTCAGAATTTCAATTTGGTTCTTTTTTTTTTTTTTTTAATAAATTTTATCAATATTCTCTATTTAGTCATCATACATTCTTTCAGTTCTTTAGACATAGTTTCCTTTTGTTCTTTGAACGTATGTATAATAGCAGATTTAAAGTTCTTGTCTAGTAAGTTCAGTGACCAGGCTTCCTCAGGGACAGTTACTGTTGACTGCTTTTTTTCCTTTGTAAGAGCCATACTTCCCTTGGCTTGGGACACCAAGGGAAGGCTGGACACAACCCAGAAGAGAGAGGGGCAAAGAAAAAGAGTCTTGAGGTGGAAAATCTGTGAGTAAAAGCTGCAGCTGTAGCTTCCAGTGCCCATCCCACCACCTTTGGACCAGACAGCTTTGAATCCTACGGCCTCTGGCTGGGAGCTACAGGAGCTGCAGAGGCCCACTTCCCCAGAAAAGGGGAGAGAGAGGGACACAGCATAAGGCTGATAGAGCTTTGGGCCCCAAAATTTGGTCTGTTGTATCCCATGAGCCCTTCCAGACTGCGTGGGGCCATGCCATTCATTGCCCTGGGAGCCAGCAGGGGAATAAAGAGATCCAACCCATTCAAACACCCTCCCTATTGACTGGGACTAGTTGTTGATGATGCAGAGAAAAGTGGAATTATTTCCTACCCAGAAAAATGGAGGGGGTTGCCAGCAGAGGGAGAACAGCTTCTGAGAAAGTTTTATATGTGAGACTCTGAATAGCACTGAGGCAGGATCCTCTGTCACATTGTTCCAGTTGAGGGTACAGTGAACACATTCTGAAAGAGTTTGAGCTGAGAGGTCTGTTGAAGAGCACCATCTACTGGCAGACCAAGGAAGTGCATGCAAGGGTGGGGGGGGGAGTAAATAATAGACTTTTTTGGGCCTTCACAGCCTCTCTCCCCAAGGCCCTTAGAAGCTGGTCTGCAACTAGTTACTGGGTCCATGGAACAGATTTGAGCAAGTAAATAGGGACAACCCTAAAGAGCTAGAATAGATTGAACCAAGTATCAAAGAACAACAACACACAGCCTCCCACCACTAAATCCCTATGCAAGAGAGAGAGAAATCAAGCATCAGAATAAACTCACATCATAATCAGATGCCTAGACATCAGCAAAAATTACAAGCCATACTAAGAAAATGGGAGCTTTAGCTCAAGCAAAGGAACATATCAAAGCCCCAGATGAGACACAGGATGAGACAA
This sequence comes from Cabassous unicinctus, assembly GCA_029593785.1. Classification (NCBI taxonomy): domain Eukaryota; kingdom Metazoa; phylum Chordata; class Mammalia; order Cingulata; family Chlamyphoridae; genus Cabassous; species Cabassous unicinctus. The sequence goes on along the minus strand of JAQZBX010087780.1, from coordinate 841 downwards.
CTAATCAATGACGTTCATACAAATCTCCTAAATCAGTGAGTTGAAAGACAATATGGCTTAAAAAGATAAAGGACATCAAAAAGACACTGGGGGAAGCAGATGTGGCTCAAGTGATTGGGATTCCGCCTACCACATGGGAGGTCCGTGGTTCAGTTCCCAGAGCCTCCTAAAGAAGACAGCGAGCTGGCATGACAGACAGGCATGGCAAGATGATGCATCAAGATGATGCAACAAGATGACAACGAAGAGACACAATGGGGAAACACAATGAGAGAGACACAACAAGCAAAGAGCAGAGGTGGCGATTGGTCACCTCCCTCCCACATGGAGGTTCCGGGTTGAGTTCCCAGTGCCTCCTAAAAGGAAAACAAGGGAAGCGGATATGGCTTAAGTGATTGGGCTTCTGCCTACCACATGGGAGGTCCATGGTTCAGTTCCCAGAGCCTTCTAAAGAAGACAGTTAGCTGGAGTAACAGGCAGGCGTGGCAAGATGATACAACAAGATGACACAACAAGAGACACAAGAAAAACATAATGAGAGACACAACAAAGCAGGGAGCAGAGGTTCCCAGTGCCTTCTAAAGAGGACGAGTGGGACGGCGAGCTGGTGCAATAGGCAGGCATGGTGAGCTGACGCAACAACATCATGCAACAAGAGACACAAGAGGAAAAACATAACAAGAGATACAACAATGCAGGGAATGGAGGTGACTTAAGTGATTAGGCACCTCCCTCCGACTTTGGAGGTCCCGGGTTTGGTTCCCAGTGCCTCCTAAAAGAAAGAAGACAAACAGACACAGCAAATACAAACAACGAGGACGTAGGGAGAGATAAATAAATT
>JAQZBX010087779.1:0-12820 GCA_029593785.1 Cabassous unicinctus | reverse complement strand
GGTTCCTAAAAATTTTTTTAAATTTGCAGTCTCACTCCTTTCCCCTTAGCTACCACCTCCACAACAATGGGAAGAGCACCCTTTTACTGACACTTACTACCTCTAGACCTTGCGCTAAGCATTCTACATGCAAAATACCTTTCAATCCCTCCAGAAATTCTGGGTAGTAAATATTCCCTTTCTTTATTTTTTTTTTTTTAAGACGGCAAATTAACACACACATAATGCTTTAAAGTCAAACAATAGAGGAAATAAAAATATATAGTCCCCCTTATCACCCACATCTTAAATGGCAGGTGATAAGATCTTTTTCTACACCATATAACCCTTTTCTGTATACTTTGGGCATTTTTCCATGTGAGTAAAAACAGACCTTTTTTTAGGCTGTGTATTATTTCTCTATATGGCTACACCATAATTTTTTTAGAGAAAGATATTACTTTCCTTTTACAGATGAGGGAATCAGCTCCAAAAGGCTGTATCACTTGCTTGTTTAAGGTCACATACCCAGCAAGTGGCAGAGCCAGCCTGGAGCCCGGCCAAGCTGATTCCAAAGTCTGCATTCTCTGGCGCTCCTCCCCTCAATGTCCCTGATCCGTATGTTTCCTCCAACTGGACCACAAGCCCGTTTAAGTCCCCAGTGCATAACACTGGGTTGGCACATAATAAAAGTTAAAAAATTTTTGCTGCCACTCTTTTTTTTGTATTACATTTATCTTCCCTACTGGGCCATTCACGTCTCTCACAATGCCTGGCAGAGAGTGGGGGTCGAAGCCAACTTGTTGAAAGTACAGCTCCAACGCCCAGCCCAGAGCCCAGGCCACCTGCTGCTCCCCCTCCACCTCCTGGCTCACGCAAACTCGGAGCCCACCTGCCTCTCTAGCAGCTTCCCTAACAGAGGCTTCTGTAGGGATGCCCTCTACTCAGCTCTCACACAACATCACAAGAAGGCAGCACTGAAAAGGATCTTACCAGTTATTTATCTGGCCCCACCTGACTTTGCAGTAACAGAGGTCAGAAACCATGACTTTGTGACCAACTAATAAGGCTTCAAACCACAAGACACAAATTGAAATATTCAGATCAAAAGTATAAGGCACTTAAATTTTTTAGCTGATGCTTGGTAGTACTTGGAGGGAAGCCCGTGAGAGTTTGCAAAGTTTTAAATGTCTATTTGAGCCCCCAAATCTGAAAGCCTCTAGTTTACAGTTCTTGCCTGGCTGAGTCCATGGTGGTGCAAAATTATGGCTTCAGAAATCACGAGCACCAGCCTTCACATCTGAATGTCAGCCAATACCTCATAACTTGCTGGAAACAGGTTCTTATTGTATCATTAACCACACATTCAGATTAAAGAGACTTCAATGACGGTTGTTGCGTAACAAAAAAAGGGTGGGCAAAACAAATGCAAAAGTTTTGTTTTGTTTTGTTTTTCATTAAATTTATGGAATATTGCTATATTGGCTTTACTACAAAAAGCTTGAGCAGCTATTGCTATGGTAAATATATCCCATTTTCTCTCTGAGTTACCCCATATAAACCATAATATCTACTTCCCAGCAACTCTCTAAAAGGGCCTCCATCAGAAACCAATTTGACCATAAGGCAGTCTCTGTTAATTGTGATAGCTGACGATTTGAGGCAAATAACCACACGAAGAGATTAAAATTAGGCTCTCAGGCTTGTTTCTTTTTAGACAAAATGTTGCAGCATGATAGGCACAAGAAGCCAAAATCCCCAATATAAAAGCAAAATGTTGCCTTGTATGTAACATAAACTGGACACATTTACAGGGTCACTGGTGTATTCATTCAAGAAAATACTACCGAGTCCGGCGTGAACCAGGCCCTGGCAAGTGCTGTGCACACGCAGTCAACACTCTCCACCCTCACTGAACCTGGAGCTCAGACAGAAAGGCCAGCAGGAAGCTACTGCAGTGGGGCACGCAGAGCACCTGGGAACCCACAGGTCAGGAAGATCTCCCAGAGGAAGCAACATCTAGGCTGGGGCCAAAGGGTGAGCAGAAGGAAATATTTTTTTAAAATTTTCAAAATGGGTGAGGAGTTAGCCACAGAGGGGAGCTGGGGGAGGGAGGAGCAGATGATAGTCTAAGTAGAGAGGCTCTGTTAGTAACTGTTCCATAGAGCAGACAGCAGGGCTGGGATGCTCATCAGTGGCAGACGAAAAGCCATTAAGTAGGCCCCGTTAGGTACCGCTTGCTCCTGTGCCAAAACGACATTTAAATAACCATACCATAATTTGGTGACATTTCCGGTCAAGCTTCACTCTATAAGGGAATGAAAAGACCTCCTCTTAACTATCTTCCAGTTGCCAAACAGAGATCTTTTCACACTTGATTTTACTTTTGCTACTCTTTTCCACTCTACTATAAATAATAATCTACTATTAGAATACACTGTTTGCAAAAAGAAGAAATAGAAAGTCTTCCCTGACATAGTAGGATTAATAAAGTATTTTAGAGAGAAAGAGTAGTTTAATTTTAACAATACGAGTAATTAAATGTTGATAAAAAATCATCCTTTAAAAAATTTCTTAATTTTAATTGGAATCCTAAATCATTAAATTACACTATTTCTGTGGTTGTTAAGCAGCCTCAATGTTGGAGGAAACAAGAAAGTTAGCTACCCAAAGACATCCATTAGAAAGCATTCTCACAAAATTATAATTTCACATCTTTTCTTCACCTGTGAAGACTTGTTACCTGCCTATCTGAAACCAAGCAGTCCGCAAAGCAAGAACATCTTTGAAAGGAGTTAACATTTTGGAGACGTCAAGAGCACACATCTGGAGTGCGTTCTGACTCCAGGCCCTGTTCTATTCCTCAGAAAACCCAATGAGGGAGGCACTACTGGGGCTCCATTTCACAGATGAGGAAAGTGGGCTGCGGGACAATGAACTAAACCACCCACGGTCACACAGACAGCCAACGACAGAGGTGGGATTCAAACCCAGGCAGTCACCCCCCAAACCTGTGCTCATAACTACTACATCAATAGTGTTTCAAGCCCATCAGCAAAAATTAGTAAGTGAAAACGACTATAATAAAAGCCTAGCCATCTGGAATCCTTGAGGACTTCACTCCTATGAATGGCAGCATTCTCTGAATAGAGGGGGGTGTAACCCCTTCATCTGAACCAAATCTAGAAGTGTGCTGTCCATATGGTGGCCACCAGCCACAGGTGGCTACTGAGCACTTGAAATGTGGCTACTCTGAACTAAGATGAGTGGTCAGCGTAAAATACAGACCAGAATTTCAAGACTGAGTATGAAAAAAAAAATGCAAACTATCCATTAATAATGTTTTGTGTTTTTTTTTTTAAAGATTTATTTATTTTATTTATTTATCCCCCCCTTGCTGCTTGTGTTTGCTGTGTCCATTCGCTGCGTGTTTTTCCTGTGTCTGCTTATCTCCCCCTTGCTGTGAGGTCCTGCTGCATCAGCCCGCGTGGGCTGGCCTGCTCTCACAAGGAGGCCCCGGGAAGCGAACCCAGGGCCTCCCATATGGTAAACGGGAGCTCTATCGATTGAGCCACACCCGCTTCCCATTAATAATGTTTTAATATTAATTACATGTTGAAATAATATTTTGGATATACTGGGTTAAATAAAATACATTATTAAAATTCATTTCACCTGTTTTCTTTCACATTTTTAATGTGGAATTACATTTGTGGCCCACTTTATGTTTCTACTGGACAGAGCTCACTGAAAAAACAGCTACCGACACTCCCGATTTCCTCAACAACTCCGTCACCATGAGGAGCACTAACTACCACCCTTACCGAGGTCAGGCTGCCCACTCTGAGGCCGCAACCAGCTGTGCTTTCAGTTGTGTCTTTCCACAGTTCTGACCTGAGACTACACTCCTCGGTCAGGTTGTCTGCCCACAGACGCACCTCTGTTAACCTAGGCTGCACCTTCTCATGCCTTAGAAGCCAGGTAAATCAAAGTCGTGTGGCAAGGACGAGTAAAAGTGCAGTGAGGGCCTCAGGATCTCCTACGAGTTGCACCAGGCAGCAGTGCCCAGACTCTCTGATGACTCTTCTGACTGCTCAGAGACCTTTTCCTGCCTGGACTATCCTAAGACTATCCTCTACCCCCACTCCACACACTTGGTGCCAACCTTAGCTTTAAGCTTAACGGGAGCATGTCACACCCGGCTTGAAGTCCTTCAACGGTTCCCTATATTCCTCAGGACCAAGTTCAAACTGGAATGCAGGATCTGGCATCTATGACCTTTCTAGCCTCGTCTCCCTCGTACCTGTCCCGCTTCGTGCTCCAGGCCATTTCCCTCTACACACCTTGCAGACTTGGACCTCAGTGCCCTGTACCCCTTAACCCCTCCAACTAACCCCCATCACCTCCAGCCCTCTTTGTCATCCTTCTAGACCCCACTCAAATGTCACCTCCTCTTTGAATCTTCCCTGGACATCTCAAGGGTAAGAAGACCCTTCCTTCCACTGTGCCCTAAGCACTGGGGACAGCACAGTAGGGAGGGGAAAAAAATCCCTGTTTGCATGGAGCTTTCACAAATAAATGCCAGGTGGATATAAGCACTATAAGGAAAAATAAACCACAGTGGGACAGGGTCATTTTATACAGGGTGAACTGGGAAGGCCTCTCTGGTGAGGTGCCACTTAGATAAAGACCAGAGAGAAGTGAGAGTGAGTCATTCAGCTCACAGAAAGAACAATGAGTTGAAGGGAATATTATTCTAGCTCTGAGCTACCAACTGGATGACAGAAGTTACTGGACAGGGAAGCAAATGTGGCTCAAGCAGTTGGGCACTCTCCTACCACATGGGAGGTCCCGGGTTTGGTTGCCGGTGCCCCCTAAAGTAGCTAAGCAAGACAGCAAGCTGACCAACGGGCTGGAGCGGCAAGCTGACGGTACAAGATGATGCAACGAAGAGACAAGAGGAAAAACACAATGAGAGACACAAGCAGGGAGTGGAGGTGGCTCAAGCGATTAGGTGCCTCCCTCCCACATGGGAGGTCCTGGGTTTGGTGCCTCCTAAAAAGAAGATGAGCACACAACAAACAGACACAGAGAGCAGTCAGCGAGCATGAACAAGAAGGAGGGGGAGAAATAAATAAAAAATATATATATTTTTTTTTTTAAAGAAAAGTTACTGGACAGAGAAGGCAAACCTTAATTTCTAAGTAAAGCAAACACATTCTCTCTCTGCTATCAACTTTTGCAATTATCACTTAGGTTTCTCACGAGGAACATACACATTTTGCTCCAGTGTGATAAAGTACACCTGGGACACTTTTCCGCAAAGCTTTAAGCTTGCTGGAGAAAATTTAAGGAGAGCAACACTTCCCGAGTGCCTACCGTGTATTACCACCACCATCCCCAGCACGTGGCCGTCCCCACAACCACCCTAGGAGATGCACTGTTACTAAGCTCTTTCTAAAGAAGAGGGAAAAAAGGCACAAAGAGGTTAAATAATTTGCCTAAGGTCACAGAGCTAGTAAGTGGGTAAAGCCAGACTCTGAAACCAGACAGTCCTGGCTCCAGACCCTGTGCTGATAACCACTCTGCTATACTGCTTCACATCTGTATTTCCGGTCACAAAATAATCTTTGTTCCTGTTAGGGTTTTTTTCCTGTCAATCCTAAAGTTTCAAATTTTACTTCATTTTTCTTCATATTTTGACCACACCTTATATTCTACTAAAATCTGTCTATACTCTAGTCATTTGTGATGTTCACGATTATTTATACTGTCAAGGACGCCATTAGATAGAAATGTCGATGTGCATAGAGTGAAAAACAGAACACAAAATACCAGTGCAGACACAGACTACATCTCCATCAAAGGAGCATACATAAACTGATGACCGAAGCCGAGCCCCTCCTGGCCAGGTGCTGGCAGCCCAGGGATGAAGGAGGCTCAGCCCGTGGGGGTGCAGGGCAAGGCTGCTCAGGCAAACTGGCAGGGCCCGGGGATGGCGAGGGGGCTGCAGGCAACCAAGCAGCAATCCAGAAGGCCAAAGCACAGCACTAAATCCACTTAACACAGGGCAAAAGGTTTCTTTACTTGCTAAATTTATTTTACCTTAAGATTTTAAAGTAGTATCTTTCTGGATATAACAGACATCTCAAGCTCAAAAGAGCCAAAATAAAACTCATTATTCCCCTCCCAGCCCTTTAAAACAGTTCCTTCTCAAGTATCCTCTATCTTAAAGGAAACACAAGCCCAGCTGCTGAAGCAGTAAACCTGTTATCCTCAACTCCAGCCACTGTACTTCCTCTGCCCCCACGCCACTCTTGTTCCACCACACACAGTCACACACACACACACACACACACTTATTCAGTAGGTCTGTTTTACCTCCTATCAACCGGATCTTTTTCCTCCATCTCCTGTAGGTCCTCAAGTCAGGCCTGCACCATCTGGCCTCCTCACTAACTGGTCTTTTTAATCCCTTCCTCCCCCATCTATTCTCACTGGCTCCAGAACTACCTATCTCACAAATCCGATTCTATCACTCCACTTTTTAAAAACGTTTAATGGTTCCCGTCATCCACAGGAGATCAAGTCCAAACTGTGCCATGGCACCCAATTCTCCACACACAGTTCTTCATAATGTGAGCCAACGCTACTTTCCATACCATGGCTTCTTTCATTCAGCAAACACTGACTGAGAATCAACTGTGTGCGAGTCACTGTGCTAGACACTGGGATAACACTGGTGAATAAAAAGAGAAGCCTGCCCTCACGAAACTTACAGTCCAGGAAGAGAAACAGAAACATTAATCAAACATTCATACAAACAACTGTGACAAGTACTGCAAAGACATTCCAGGCAAAATGTCCTGAAATTAGATAGTGGTGATGGCTGCACAACCTTGTGAATACACCAAAAACCACTGAATTGTACACTTTAAAATGGTGCTTTTGTGGAATGTGAATTGTATCTTGGGGAAAAAAAAAAAAGAAGCACAACAGCATGAGTGCCTCTAGTGGTGGATTTGGCCAAGGCAGAGGTGGTGAAAGCTCCAAAAGAAATGATACTAAAAACAGCTAACTTTTACTGACCACTTGCAATACACCAGGCACCTTCCTAAACATTTTACATGTAATAGTCTATCTAATCCTCACAGCAACCCTATAAACTAGGTTACTATTTTTATCCTCATTTTAGAGACAAGGAACTAAAGGCTTAAGTGGCTCTGCCCAAGGTCAGAGAGCCAGTAGGTGGTGATACCAGGATCCACGGGTAAGCAGACTGGCCAGAGCCCACACTTTTACCTGCTTCAGTGCCATTACCTGGGCAATGCCTACTACTCAGAACTAATCACAATTCAATAAATAGACCACTGTTTCATTTCCTAATCTCCCTCCATCCCTTCTTCATCTCAGTAAGAATAAGAGGCTATGTCTTCACATTGGCCTACAGGGCCTTTAAACCCTACACTGCCTTAGCCGCCCCCCTTTCTGATTTCATCTCACTCACTCTGCTCCAGCGACATGGGCCTCTGCATGTTTCTCCAGCATGCTGGGCCTGTTTGTGCCACAGGGCCTTTGCATGCCTTTGCATTCCCTTGAGCTATGAAGATTACATTTACAACAGAGAGTATAAATCATGATTCTGCCAAAACTTCAATTAACATTTTCCCAACACATACCAACGATGCCACTTACAATATCTATAATGAACTTTATACTAATATTTCAAATGCGATTAATTTTCATCAAAACCATCTCGTTTTTCCAGTCTTTAATTGTTCACGTTACCATACAATTTTTATTTTACAAAATCTAGTAACAGCAGCATCTGCTTACCAATTCGTATGAACAGTCATACTGCTATCTTGTAATAAAGCAAAGCAATTAAGCCGAAGAAAGTGCCACAATAGAACTCAATTATCACCATTCCTACATTCAGCTTATGAAATAACTATGGCAACAGCACTTCAAGGCACCAAAATCCCACCATACTTTTGCTTGGAAACTATTCCCCATCTGTGCAAACACTCACAAACTGCTTGGTAACAACTGGTTACATAACTTCAACACAATAACCCAGGGATATTTTAAGTTCCTATCATGTTAAAAATCCTAACTGTTAAGCATATCTACTGACATAGATTGTTCAAAGTAGGATACTGAGAAAGGAGAAAATATATCCAACATGTTTACATTTAAAACAGAGAGTCCCCTAGCTCAAGATGGAGAAAACCTATCAATTTATTAAAAGGATTCACCTTGGAATTCTTTTCAATATTACATTCCACCTGAGCTGAGCGTAAGGGGAAAAAATTTACAAGCAACTCTCACAAAATCCGTTGAACACAGCAAACTCGTGAGCGACTGGCACCGAGGCTAGGAGCAAAGGCTTTTGAGTCAGACATTTCATTTTCCAACCTTGTTTTACCACTTATTAGCTGTGTGACCTTAGCCAAGTTTCCTCACCTCTGGAGTCTCGATTCTCCATGAAACAGAGACACTACCACAAAGCTTCTGACACTGGTCCTTAGCATATAATGACAAATACCATTCACTGGGTGCTCACCATGACTAAATTGAACTGTAGGAAGTTAAACAGCTTCAAAATCTTATGGTTGCACTTAATACTGTCATCCTTAGAAAAGTTATCCACAGAGACTATTTTTAAGTTCAAAAAAAAACTATAATAAAAGCTTTTAAATACACATCTTTGTATCACTGAGGCTTTGCTTTTCCTGTTACTAATTTTTTGGCAGTTAAAGTGCCAGAAACAGCTTTATTATTTTAAATGTTAAAATTATGTTTGTAATTTTTGTTTTAAAGAAAGCAGAGTTGAAAAAGAAAAAGAAAAAAAAAAAAAGGCGCCCAGTCTCTGGTGTTTTGTTTACTGATTTAGGCAGTAAATTCCACTTTATCAAGTGATTTTATTAATTAACAGTAACAGCGAACACTTACTGTGCTCTTACTATCTGCCAGAACTATAAAACAAAGATTGTTGGCAATGAAAGAGCTTACTAAAGGGCTGCCCCGGCCTTTGCCATCACCCACATGAGCACTAGCGATCCTCATGAAAGTAAATGCTGTACAAGTCACCTATCAGACCAGTCACAGACACCTGGAAACTACTGGGTCCACCTCATTTTACAGACAAGAAACTGAGTCTAAAGGTGTTAGTCTACCAACAAGTGCACCCTAGAACCCAAGTCTCCCTATTTCCAGTCCGATGTTTTGTCAATTACATGACAGTTGACTGTTTAAAAAAGAGAGGAGAGAGACCTGTACCAGTACCACAATCGCGACAAGAAAGCGAACGCCTGAAATAAGTGAATATTTGCTTAATAAGAGCTAAATATTAAGCACAAGTTAATGTAAGCTGTAGTGAATGTGCTGAAAGGGTTCCTAGAACAGAACTGAGTGGCATCGGTTTATGAGGCTGCATGGCTTCTAGTGGCAGTAGGTGTCCCACTGCTAGCACTGCCAAAACACGACCAGCAGTGTGCCTTCCTTATGAATAAAACACACTTCAGCGCTCCACTGCGTTCCCTGACCAAGTCAGTATTCTTTTGGAAGAGAAAAAAGTGTTCTTAGTCCAATTCCTCAGATATATTTCCACCTATGCACTGAAAGATTTACGAGCTGCAAAATGTTTCCTCCCTTACCAAAAGAATGATGCTGACTGATGATCAAGGCAGTTTTCATCCTTTCCATGCTCTAAATCAGGCTTTCCATTTTTATTAAAATTCTTATTTGTATCAAAGTTGTTTCGGTATGGCTGACCTTAGGTTAATCTGAATGACTAGTTAAAGTACAGACATTTTTTCTTGGGAATGTATCTTAGAAATGTTATCCACTGACAAAAAGGAGAGTCACTATAGAAATCGGAATACAACAGTATTTTAATAAGGGAAAATTCCAAAATTTAACTTTGTTTAGAAGTAGAAAGTCATGGCATTTTGTTTAACAGGCAAATAGGAGACTTCTACAATGACCTTATTGTGTCAGATACTCTCCCATTTATTCCCAACAGTTGAGCTGGGTGCTACACCTAACCATCTGATCGATTAAAGTTATCACACACACTACACACTAATTACGAAGTTTCAAATAAAAAGAGTAAAAGATACTCTAAATCTGCCTTGTCCAATATGGCAGTCAGTAACCACATGCAGCTACTGAGTGCTTGAAATGTACTAGTGTGACCTGAGGTGTGCTATAAATGTAAAACACATCCTGGATTTCAAAGACCATAAGAAAAGAAGAATTTAAAATATCTCGTCAGCAAGTTTTTCATATTGATTACATTAAGTTATAATATTTTGGATATAATGATTAGAAAAGATATTAAAATTAACACCACCTTTTCTTTTACTTTTTAAAATGTGGTTACTAGGAAATTCTGAATTGTATTTGTGACACACATTATATTTCTACTGGGCAGTGTGCACTATTCAAACTATGCAAAATATGGTCCAATCTTCCTTTGATCAGTCATCACGATGAGTATACATCAAATATACAAGAAAGTGAGAAAAATCCTTATATTTTGATAGTTTAAGATATTATCAAGAAACAATGGCATATTCTTAAAACATCTATTAAATTTACAACCAACTCCAACTATGTTAATAGAGGAAGGACAAGTAATATTTTTAGGGGTCAAGAAAAAAACACAAAAGCAAAGAGCACAAAAAAGGAACTAAAAGACACACCATATGTTTCTAGAAGGCATTTTAAAATAGTTAATAGACCTATCTGTTTTTTATAAATAGAATTTGATTATCTCCAGTACCATGGAGAAATTTCCCACTAGCCAGCTAAACAAAGTTCTTAAAATTTAAAGGTATCCTGTTAAGGGAGAGACTAGAAACTCTAATCATGTGAAATAGAGGTAAAATGTCGGAATGCATCATACTGGAAATCTAAGGCATGTTTCTTAACAGCATATTTACAATTAAACATTATACAATGACTAAACCTGCCAAGTTTTATAGACATCCTTCCACATCACTATAGTATAATGCAATAATCAGCTATCACAGGATCTACCGAAAACTGCTATCAAAATTCCAAAACACCATAATGCCTTTTCAAACTCAAGCAGGCGAGAATTAAGGAGGAAACCGTTCCCAAATGTCATATCCTGCAAAGGTTAAAATTAGAAGCTGACCATTCAAAGCCATGTTAGCAAAAATAAATATCTGCATAGCATTCTGTTTGGCAAGCACTTTCGGATTCATCTCCCCATTTGATGCTCGGGATAGCCCTCCGATATGATCACGTTTTTATCCCGACTAGAGAGGTAATTCCAGGCTCAGAAACCTTGACTTGTTCAAGGTCACATAGCCGAAGTAATAGAACCAGCACTTGACCCCAGATCTTCTGAGACTCATCCAATTCTCTTTCCACTACAGGACAATCATTCATTTAAAATCCAATGTTTAAAATCCCAGCAAGCCTAAGCCGGATCTAAGGATCACATGGGTCAAACCCTAAGACTCTGCCAGCAGACGTGTTGGGATCAGTTCAAAAAAAGGGAGAAGAGAGTTATCAAGAGACAGGAAATGACTTGAAAGATCAGGGGGGTAAGAAAAATTCTAATCTAAATGTCCTTGGGCTCAGCATAGCAGAGTAGCGTAGTCAAGTGGAAAATGCAGAGAAACGGCACCTTTCCAGGCAGTAACTGCAGGCTAAAAATATATATACACATATATTTTGTTGTTACTTTATAATAAATGTGTCTGGGAATTTTACTGACGATAGAGGCGCTCAGAAAACCAAGACAGGCAACTGGATCCAACCAGTCCCACATTTTTTCATAAATCACGAAATTTACCCAGCAAAAAGCGGAATAAAAATTTTTTTAAATTTCAATTTAGCATCCACTGCTCTTTTGATTCCACGGAAGGGAAAAGGTCGGGTGAGCGGAGCGCAGGCTGAGGCCCGAGGGGGACGCAGCCCCGGGGGCGGCACGGAGCTGCCGCCCCCCGGCACAGGTGAGCCCCGGGCCGCCCCCAGGCCCACCCGGCGTGAATCCCTGACACAAAAGGATTTCGGGGCCGGCGGAGAGCCCGGCGAGGCGTGGGCTCCGGGCGTGGGAAAGCCGCCCGGGGGTGCCCGCCCGACCCCGACCCCGGGCCCGGGCCCCGCGGCGCGGCGGGCGAGACCCCCGAGCCCCGGGCGGCGGAGCAGGGGCCGGGCGGCCCGGGGTCCGCGCGCTGACAGCCCGCGCCGCCACCTGCCCGCCGCCCCGCCCCCGCCCCGCGCCCGCCCCGCACCCACCGGCATCATCGCGGCCGCCCCGCGGCGCCCGCCGCCGCCTGACAGGACGCTCTCCGCCGCGCCGCGCCCTCACAGGCCGCGCGCCCGCCGCCGCGCTCTCCGGCCCGGCCGCGGCGGGGCGGCGGCTGCGGGGACTGCGGAGCGCGGGCCGGGCCTCCGCGGCGCCGGCGTCCTGCGTCGCTCTCCCGGGGACGCCGCGCCGCCTCAGCGCAGCGCCGCCGCCAGGCGCTCTCCGCGGCCGCCCGCAGGCCCCGCCCCCCGCGCGCCGCCGCCACACGCGGCCAGCCCGCGCCTGATTGGCCCGGCGGCGGAGGGGGCGGGCACGGGGCGGGGCCCGGGCCGCCCAACCTCGCGTTCGGCTCCGGCCAGGTGCGAGCGCGCCCGTGCGCGTCCGCGCTCCCGGCGGGCGGGGGAGCGGGGCCGGGGGGCGAGCGGGGCCGGGGGCGAGCGGGGCCGGGGGGCGAGCGGGGCCGGGGGCGAGCGGGGCCCGGGGCGCCGGGGGTGGGGGGCGCCGGGGGCTCGAATCCGGGGCTCTGCGGCACCAGGGGGGAGCGCGGGCCTG
>JAQZBX010087778.1:0-12825 GCA_029593785.1 Cabassous unicinctus | reverse complement strand
AGTATAAACCATAATGTAAAGTATACACCATGGTTAGTAGCAATGCTTCAATATGTGTTTATCAATTGCAACAAATGTACCACACTAATGAAAGATGTTGTTAATGGGGAAAAGTGTGGGAGGGGGTGAGGGTAGAGTATATGGGAATCTCCTGTATTTTCAATTTAACATTTGTGTAATCTAAAAGTTATTTAAAATAATAATAATTCTAAATATTAAAAATATTAAAAATAAATTTTTAAAAAAGAAAAAAAAAGTTAAGAGAAAAAAAACAATCAGTATTATTACTGTGAAGGCATTACTTCCTTCATCCATTTTGTCCTTTGGCTCTCTGCTGTCATATCGTTCTATTGTCTGTCTTCTTATCCTTTGGTTTACTCTTCTTAATTATCTTCATTTCTAAACTCTTCTCCAAATCTCTCACCCTTGTTTTTTCCTTTCAGGCTGCAGCACCCCCTTTAGTATCTCTTGCAAATCCATCCATATATTTGGGTTAAATTAAATTTATACACCAAAAACATGCTCAGAATTCTAATCTCAAGTATAATCCATAACTTATCAAAGAATAGCCCAAATGCTACACAATAATGCTACCATTTAGATTTATATGCTTTATCTGAAAGACTTATCTTACAAACAGGAGTTTTGCCCTGTTTCTCTAGAATAAAAGTCCCTGTGTCAAAAATTTTAAATGATAGCCAAAAAAGACTGATTCAAATAATCCATGGTATACATTTTCCTTCATCGAGCTTTGGTAAACTCTTCTCCAAATCTCTTACCCTTGTTTTTTCCTTTCAGGCTGCAGCACCCCCTTTAGTATCTCTTGCAAAGCTGGTCTTTTGGTAACATATTCTATCAGTTTTTGTTTGTCTGTGAAGATTTGAACTGACCCTCATTTTTGAAGGACAGCTTTACCAGATACAGAATTCTTGGCTGGCAGTTTTTCTTTTAGTACCTTAAATACATCATACCACTTTCTTCTCTCCTCCATGGTTCCTGATGAGAGGTCAGCACTTAATCTTATCGATTTTCCCTTGTATGTGATGTTTTCCTTTTCTCTTGCTGCTTTCAGAATCCTCTCTTTATCTCTGATATTTGTCATTCTGAATAGTAGGTGTCTTGGGGTAGGTCTATTCAGATTTATTCTGTTTGGGGTGCATTGTTCTTCTTGGATATTGATATTTATGTCTTTCATAAGGGTTGGGAAGTTCTCAGTCATTATTTCCTCAAAAATTCTTTCTGCTGCTTTTCCATTCTCTTCTCCTTCTGGGACACCAATAATGCGAATGTTTGTGCATTTTACATTGTCATTCAATTCCCGGAGACTCCGTTCCATTTTTTCCATTCTCTTCTCTTTCTGTTCTCCTGTCTTTTCTAGTTCAGATGTTCTGTCCTGGAAATCACTAATTTTGTCTTCAAGCAATTCAAATCTGCTCTTATGTGCCTCTGTTATATTTTTAATCTCAACCATTGTGTCTTTCATTCCCATAAGGTCTGTTACTTTCCTTTGCAGCCTTTCAAATTGTTCTTTATGCTCTCCCAGTGTCTTCTTAATATCTTTTATTTCTTTGGTCATATTTTCTCTAAATTCTTTGAAGTGATTTAAGATTGTTGTGTGATTATCACTGATTAATTATGTTAAATCCTGTATCTCTTCAGAATATTTGGTTTGTTCTTTTGGCTGGGCCATCTCTTCCTGTTTCCTAGTATGGCTTGTAATTTTTTGCTGATGTCTAGGGATCTAATATGTTGGTGAATTTACTCTGATGGCTAATTTCTCTCTCTTGCCTATTTTTTTTTTTTCACAGTTCTTCTTTGATATTTGGTTCAACTTATTCTCAGTGTTTAAAATTGCCCAGCTTAAGTCTTCAAAATCAGGCCAGGGACTCACTAGTGGGGTGCAGATTTCTCCCAGGGATTGGATACAGAGAGTGTGAACAGTTTTTGTCTCTGCAATTTCCGGACCTGCCAGTGGATGGCTCTCATCAGCGCACCTTTCCATGGAGGTGTTTCAGTTTCCGCTTTCCAGTGTCCTGTGTTGAATCTCCAGACCGGAGAACCAAAGTGGGCTCTGTTGGCTGAATTCACTGAAGGAAAGCACCCCAACCTCCCTTTCCTTTTCCCTTGAAACAGCTGACAGGGAGGAAGATATCTTGGATGTAGGGGAGGGGAGACCTTCCCGGCTGCTACAGGGGCTTGGTAACTTAGGTTTGTTGTTTTAGTTTCTTTGTCTTTCTGTCCCTCACCTTCCTGGGAGTTGTGTGACACTGTGCTGGTTTGCTGACCCCCAAAGCAGGTCGCTGGGAGTTTTGACTCTTCCTCTGTTGTTTTTGTGAGAGCATTCAGCTCTACCTGTTAGTCTGTTGCTATCTTCCCACAATCCTCAGCAGCAGATTTTCTTGAAAGAATGAATTTTATTTCCTTTTCTACCCCAATGAGCTGGCTTGCCTATATGGAAAATTCAATTTCACTTATTTCAGTTTCTTAAATCCTAGAGCAAGTCCCAAATAGCCAGATCCCTAATTTCATCTCTGGGCCACATACTGGTTCTCCATAGTAGCTCAGATATCTCCAAGAAGTCTGGAGATCCAAAGCTACTGTGTTCCTTTCCTGTACCTCTCTAGTAGCTTTATCACCTCAGAGTTTTCTAGAGGTATTTTCATTCTGAGGCAGGCTGGTTTAGGGAGTGGGAAGATGAGTCTAAAACCTGGCAGAAAAACATGGCCACGAAACACGGGGCCCTAGAACCCCACCTGGAAGCCCCCTGAGGGAAAGACCACCACCAAGAAGGCTGCTGGAAGGACCTCAGCCCTAGGTATCCTCTAGGGGCCTCATCATTGGGAACCGTGGGGGACTGACAGGTGGGGTGATCAATCAGAACAGCAAACAGTTGGGACCTCTCTCCCAAACATTAGCAAGGGGAGAAATAATTAATGGCTTAAAAAGTAACCATGCAAGCCAAAACTCTCTGCCAGGAGTAGCCCGCAGCTACACCTGGGGATCCCTAATCTATTATTTTCTCCCGTTTCTATTCTCTGCTCCCATTTTTCTTAATAAACTACTGGCCTAACTAAACCGGCATGTTCTTAAATCGTTTTATGTAACATAGACAAGAACCTAGAGAAATCCAGCTTCATTTGGCGTGCCAGCGAAGAGTTCCAAAGGCACGTAACCTTCCCCAATCTCGGCAAGGACCGGTGAGTCTAACCTATGAATTATAGCCTGTTTAGTAGCCTCTTTTGGTTATACATTTTAAACGGGTTCCCCTATAGGCCCCCATAGGACATAATCCTGGGCTGAGGGCAGGGGCTGGGTCACAGGACCCCTCTGCTTCTGCGCCACGCATCCAGCCTTGTTGGAGCTGACCCCCGCCTGGAGGGCAGGGGCATAAGGCGAGGGCACAAAGCAGCGCCCTGCCGAGATAGAGGGACCTGTGCAGAGTTCCAGGGGCAGCAAGGCCACATTTTCCAGCCTGGATGGGGCAACCCCACTCTAAAGCCTCCGCTTTTTTAGCAGCCAGGCCCACTCCCAGCGCTGGCTGCCACTGCCTTGTTCTGTTGTTGTCCTGGTAGCGGCAGCGACGGTGGCAGAGACCTTCCGGGTCTTGCGCCCCTCCTGGGGAGCCCGACCTTGCGCGTGCGCCATCCCGCACATCCACACCTTGCCGATCTGCCTTCCTACCCACTCCACCTGGCTTCCTGATCTGGGACGGGGTGGGAGAGTGGCGGCGGGCAGGGACAAGGTGGGTGCTATGGGGCGGCCTGCGTTCCCTTTGGGGGGCGGGGTCATGGACCAGGGGGTTGCATCCGTAATTCACCTCCAGTTCACATTTAATCTTCCTATTCCTCATTTTGCCCTTTTTCCTAGGAAGAATCCCGTATTTTGGGGGCTTTAGTTGGAGGGTGATAGCTTTCAACATCTCCCACGAACCTGGCTTGGCAGCTTTGGTCGGAAGCCCAGGATCTGGCATCGGCCAAGACCTAGGTCTGCCATGGGGATGCCCATTGGTACGGCTCTGAATTCTCAGGGTGCTGAGACCAGAGCAGGGGCTCCAAATGTCCCCCAAAAGCCTATTTTGGGTGCTTCAGTTTGGAGGGTAAAAGTTTAGTCAGACTTAGACTCTGGGACGCCAGATCAGCTGACAAACACTTCTTCCTTCTTCCTAGAATAATGGGCATGCTCTCTAGCATTTCAGCAGACTCCCCATAGGGAAGTCTTCTCAGGAATCAACCTGCCTACTGATGGTCTATGTGGCCACAGTATGGCCAAGAGTAGCCTCTGCATGGAACCCTAAATTCCAGTTAAACCTGTGTAAGGAAAAAGGAGAGGACAGGCAGATTTGAGGGCCAGAGACCACGTGTCAAGTCTCCTTAAAGAGATGAGGAAATGCAGTACTAAAACCAGTCAATTTAAAATAAGCTCAGATGAATTACTCAGAGGCAGAACCTAGAAATCCAGGCAGTCTGCCTCAGATATCCATAAAATCCTGCCGAAATTTTCCCTGGGCCCTCAAACTTCCATTTACTCCCTTTTAGCCTTCTCAGTTTTCAGCAATCGAGACCACGCTGCCTGGATGGAGAAGGTAAGGAGCGGCAGGCATAGGGCCCAGGAACAGGCTCACTTTTTAATATAGGAGCCAATTCCTCAGTCCTAGCCTGCACTCCGGACCTTTCTAAACTCGGTTGTGCCTAATAAGGGGAGTGAATAGGGATCAAGATCTAGGCCGTTTACTAAAACTCTCTCCTGTAAAATAAGGAACCTCCTCATGTGCCATCAATTAAGATTAAAAAGTTCCTAAAAAATGGCTTGTCAGGTCTTTCTCTATGGGTATAAAATTCTCTTATACCCATAGGTATAACGTAACTTTGTGTTTTTCATTTTTATAAACACAACTGTTTTTTTAAGATTTATTTATTTCTCCTCACCCCCTCATTGTTTGCACTTGCTGTGTCTGTTTGACTTCCTTGTTTTCCTAGGAGGCACCGGAAACCAAACCCGGGACCTTCTATGTGGGAGGGAGGCACCTAATTGCTTGAGTCACCTCTGCTTTCTGCTTTGTGTCTCTTGTTGTGTTATCTTGTGTCAGCTCCCTGTCTTGTTTGTCTTCTTTAGGAGGCACTGGGCACCAAACCCGGGACCTCCCACGTGGGAGGCAGGAACTCAATCGCTTGAGCTATATCCACTTCCCTGTGTTTAACTTTTAAATCTGTGCTTCATTTTGTCAGTCTGCTCGTGCCTAGGAAATCAGATTTGGAGGTTGCCTGTTACAAATTGGATAACTGTGAAAGGTAACCTAAAAATGAGTCTTTAAATGTCAATATTGTCTTGCAATTGGATTTGACGTATAAATCACAAGTGGAGTTGGTTCAATTGCTAGAAAAGCAGAGAAACTTAGCAAAGTTGTTACTAATAAAATTGTTTTAGTTGCTTAGTTAATAAAAATGCCCAATTTGCTTTAAAGTAAAAACTTATTAGAAAGTGTAACTAAAAGTTAAGGTCATATGCCTTTATAGTATAAAACAGCAGGATAACATCTGAAATTGCTGTAACTGGGTGGACTTAGCTATAGTAATGGTAATTATAAACTGAACTTACCTATGCCTAGAACCTACTATAGTAAAGGAATTCTAAACTGAGTTTGCCTTTGTTTATGGTAATTTCAGGGCTGGCTTTACATTTGTGATGATAACTACTCTAGTCTCCAGTTTGTAGCCTCACAACTTCTGGCTCCTAAGGCTCAGGGGAAGGCAAACTTGAGATACCCCTGTCTCCTGTCTTTCCACTGGTGCCAATAACCCTGCTTTCTTTCATGACTCCAAGTGTTACTGGATTTAGTCTAGGTTCTTGACTTATGCTGCTGAAATGAATTTCAGAGTGCGTCAGGTGAGTGAGGCCAGCAATTTATTAAGGTAGGGAGGGAAGAGAAATGGGAGAAAATAACAGTCCACGGGTCCCCGGTAGAGGGTAAGGGGCTGAAGAGTGATAGAGAGGGCTGATTTATAGACTACAATTTCCCATTATAGATTTTAAATGCCCAGGTTTTACTTGCGTGTTGATCCGCGCAGGAAGGACATGGCAAGAGCAGGGCACAGAAGCCACGAAGGCCCCTAGCAGGGTGGGAGCCACTGGGAGCAGGAGCAGGGGATGGCAGGGGTCAGGAACAGGAGCAGAAGGGGCGATTTGACCTTCGCACCTGCCTTTTAAACTGTTAATTATTCCACCCCTTTGCTAATGGCATGGGAGGAGTCCCAGGTGTTTGCTGTTTTGATTGATTACCCCACCCATCAATCCCCCTGGTGGGGTCAATGATAATGTCCCGGGAGAATTATCTGGAGCTTCTCCTAGCTTCCGGGAGAAATCTCGTGAGGATCTTCCAGCAACCATCTTGGGGTATTGATGTCCACATGGTCCTTTTGCCAGATCATTCCCTGTATGAAGCCTGCTTCACAAGTGTGGACTAATTTGCTGCCTAGTGGAATTCTTAACCCTCGGGGTTGAATGTCCACTCTTCCAGTCCAGCTGCCACCGGGGAGTCCTGTTATCTCTGAAGACTGGGGAGTGGGGAAGACCTCCCACTTTGACTGTTGAGGTTCCTAAAAGCAGCAATTCATGAGAGAAACCAGTTTCCCTGAGGCTTCAATGACCTCAGTGAGTATATAATGGAATTAGTGTTTCTCATCCAAGGTCTGCCAAAGTCAAAATGGGAAATAAGCAAAGTTCTGAAGTAAAAGAAAAGTGTATTTTAAAGCATTGGAGACATATTAGTTATAAGCCTATAAGTAAAGAACAAAATTCTTGGGAAAGCTGCATAGTCACAATACAGATTAATAAGAAATAGCCTTCAAAGAGATCCTTTAAATATTGTTTTACAGTTAAACTTTTTTTTTTCAGTTAAACTTATTTTGTAAGAATATTGTAAGTAACAGTAAGTTGTGTGTTTCTGTGTCTAACTATTTGTGTCAGCCTATTTGTTCAGTGCATATCTTCATACATCAGGATGGTAATATCAACTTAACAAATGCTATATATAGAAACTACTGGGAAAGGGAAAATTTTTCCTAAGCTCTTTGACCTACCCAGCCCCCAAAGCCTCCTCTTTGCAAAAACTATGGGGGTGCGAATATTCTCGCTGTCCTGATTTTGATAATCAGGGTAAGCTAAACATTTGCTGTATTAGAAACCATGGATGTGTCCTCAGACCTAGTTTTTCTCCCTAGGTGTGGTTTTTAGAATGCTGGTGATAAACTAAGCCTGATTTATTGTATGACCATCCTGTATGGGAAATGATTGTAACTCTGGGTATCTTTGGTCAACCTTGAGAGATGTAGCAGGGGGACGGATATGGCTCAAATGGTTGGACGTTCGTCTCCCATATGGAGGGACCTGGGTTTGATCCCCAGGATTTCCCGGTAAAAATTTAAAAAAAAGAAAGAAAAATATAGAAGGTGCGTGGGCCACCAGGCCCCATGAGCGGGTGAGCCCCCCAGGCCCTGCGCATGGGTGAGCCCCCCAGGCCCTGTGTGCGGGTGCACCGCCAGGCCCCATGCATGAGTGAGCCATCAGGCCCTGCGAGCCACTCAGCAAAATGATGATGTGACAGGAGAGTGACACAAGGGAGAGCCAAGGAACTAGGTTGGCGCAGGCAGTAGGACGCCTGTCTCCCACATAGGAGGTTCAGGATCAAATCCTGGTGAAGACAGGAGGAGAAGGATAAGAAGAGAGGGCAGGAAACGGACACAGAGAATTGCCCAGTGAATGGACACAAAAACAGCAAAAACGGGGGGGGGGGGAAGGTAAAAATGGATAAATGTAAATAAATAAATCCTTAAAAAAATGTATGGGGAGTAAGATATGGACTATAGTTAGTAGTAATACTTTGATGATGCTCTTTCATAATTTGTTAGCAAATGTTTCACAACAATGCAAAATATTTGTGGTGGGGTGATGTGTGGGAGCCCTGTATAATGTTATGCATGCTTGGTTTGTAAGTTCACAATGTTTACTGAACACTTATTTGTGTGTGTTCATGTATGAATGTTATACTTCAATAAATTGTTTTTTTTAAAAAAAGAGCTATGGGGGGAAGGAGAAGGTGTAACAGATTAAAACTATCTTTGGGAAGCAGCTAAGGCTCAAGTAATTGAGCTCCCATTTACCATATGGAGGACCCGGGATCAGTCCCCTGGACCTTCTGGTGAAAAAAAAAAAAAAGAAAAAAGTGTCCCAGACCTTGCGGTGAGGTGCAAGCCCCCACACAGTGCAGAAAGGCACAGACCCCCGCACGGCAGATGATGCATCAAAAAGACGATGACGCAACAAGATAGAAAACAAACAAACAAAAATCTATCATGTGAATATTCTTGCTGTCCTGATTTTGTGATAATCAGGGTAGGCTAAACATTCACTATATTTGAAACCATGCATGGGTCCCCAGACCTAGTTTTTCTCCCTGGGTCTGGTTTTTGGAATGCTGGTGATAAACCAATCCTGATTTTTGTATGACTATCCTGTATGGGAAGTGACTGTAACTCTAGGTATCATTGGTCAACCTTAAGAGATATAACAGGGGGACAGATGTGGCTCAAATGGTTGGGCATCTGCCTCCCAAATGGAGGGACCTGGGTTCGGTCCCTGGGACCTCCTGGTAAAAAGAAAAAAAGGAAAAATATAGAAGGCACATGGGCCACCTGGCCCTGTGCAGAGGTGTGCTGCCAGGCCCCATGTGTGGGTGCGCCGCCAGACCCCATGAGCGGGTGAGCCGCCAGGCCCCACGAGCCATGCAGCAACATGATGACTTAACAGGAGAGTGACAAGGGAGAGCCAGGATGAGACACGCCAAATAAAACAGGAACTAAGGTGGCACAGGCAGTAGGATGCCTCTCTCCCACATCGGAGGTTCTGAGGATCAAATCCCAGTGAAGACAGGAGGAGAAGGATAAGAAGAGAGGGCAGGAAATGGACACAGAGTCGCCAGCGAATGGACACAGAAATAGCAAAAATGGGGGTGGGTGGGTGGTAAAAATGGATAAAAATAAATAAGTAAATAAATAAATCCTTAAAAAAAATGTATAGGGTAGGAAGATACAGACTATAGTTAGTAGTAATACTTTGACGATGCTCTTTCATGATATGTTAACAAATGTTTCACAGCAATGCGGGGTGTTTGTGTGTGGGGGGATGATGTGTGGGAGCCCTGTATAATGTTATGCATGTTTATTTTGTAAATTCATGATGTTTTCTGGACACTTATAGTTTATGTATGTTCATGTATGAATGATATACTTCAATAAATTGTTTTAAAAAATCTATCTTCTAGGCTGGGGAATTAAGAGTCATAGGTTGTCCTGTAATTCCCCAATTTAAGCCTTTTATCAGCCTTAAAATAAGGGTGGTTAATAATCCTATTACCAAATTTCAATAAGTAAGAGAAAAGTCCTTGAAAGCTATAGAAAGATTTTTTAAAACAAATTAAATAATTATAATTATTCCAGAACCTAGCAGTCAGTATGCTTTTAAAATTATTCACAGTTTTAGAATTTTATTAAAGAGGTTTTAGCCTCCAATAAAGGAAGGAAAAAGAACATTCCTTGCATAAACTATCATTGTTTCCATTTTATTTAGCTTGGGTGTTATCTCCCTAGGTTTATAGAATACTAATAAAATAAATCAACATTACATGTATTAAATCTTTAAGATGATGAAACTTGTCAGTTCATGTCTAATAAAATTAAGTTCAAGAAAGAAATGTAAACTGCCCTCTCTTAAATGGATAAAGTCAATTTCATTGGTTACTAATTATAATTTAATAAGCTTATTTTAAAGGAAACTAATTCCAGGAAGCCATTAATTAGAAACCTAAATTAATATTAATAAGAAAAAGTATTTCATAACAGGGAAACCTGTCAGAGGTCACCCTAAATCTGCATATTGAAGTGGGTGGTAAAGAAAGATAACCTTCATGGATGAACCTGGAGGACATTATGTTGAGTGAAGCAAGCCAGACACAAAAGGACAAATACTGATGTATGCGTTACTATGAACCAAATATATTGTATAACATATTGTTTGATTCAAAAATTTTTTTATATGTATCCAGTACATTTAATTGAGAAATGTATATATTTATTCATCTGTGTCTACTTTTTAGTTTTTAATTGTTTATGTTTTCAATTATTAAATGTACAAAATAAAGTAAAAAAAAAAAAAAGAAAAAAAAAGAAAGATAACCTTGATTCCATTGGGAATCTTAGGTTTTCAGAAAATAATGAAGAAAGTAGTTTTTCCTGTGCTGCTAAAGTAAAATACCTGTTAATTAACATAATCATTGTAAAGGTATAGAAGTAAAAAGCAAAGTACTAAAATAGTTAAGTTCATTTAATATGTTATACATTGCATTGGAAGTGTTTAGAAAGTGTATAAAGATTAAAAGAGATAGACTCCAGTATTGTCAAACTCTCATGCATTCAAGCCAGGACCAAATACCCTGCATGATGCCTCTCCATTTGAGTTATTGGCTTGGGTGGTCACTGACCCCTAAAACAATAAAAGTATCTACTATATCTCTGGATATGCTCCTGAAGTGATGGAGAATATGTTGCAGTTTCATACTCCTGCAGCAGCCAGCGATAGTTTGATATGGCCAGATGTACAATGGACATTGCCTCCTGACTGCCTCTGTTTCATAGTGCCAAAGGGTGCTATGCATCAGGCCGGTGAAACACTGGAGCCTTACCTTCCTAGCTTCTCTCTAGGATCAACTGTAATGTAGCATGCTCGCTGTGTGAAGGGCATACCAAGTGGAGCAACAATTACCAGAGTACTGTGAGTAGAACTTAAACCAACACAACTGGTATTATGACCTGCTCCCATGGAGAGAGAACATGTATGGTTTTGCAAACCTGGAGCTTAGATCTATTAACTACAGCTTGGTTTACTGTTCTTAACTTAAGGGATTCCTTTTTCTGCATTCCACTCATCCAGACTCCCAATTCTTTTCTGCCTTTGAATGACAGGAGTCTGACTTTAAACTTCCAGCCCAGCTTACATGGACCGTGTTGCCACAAGGACAGCCTCCATATTATTTTTTGTGAATACCTTAGCTCAGGACCTAGCTTCATTTGATCTTCATTTGCCTCAGAGCTCCCTCCTACAATATGTGGATGATCTGTTGCTTTGCAGTCCAACAAAGGAAGTTTCTGATGCCAACACCATTTTAATCCTTAATTTCCTAGCCAATAGATGCTACGGGTATTGGCATCCAAGGCATAAATCTCTCAGCAGAAAGTCTTTCCCCCAGGGGAAAGATCTCTCTCCCCAGAAAGAGTTCAAGCTATCACTAGTATTCCCAGCCTCAAAGAAACAACTGCAGTCTTTCCTAGAAATGGTTGGTTACTGTAGACAGTGTATACTCAGGTTTGGTGAAATAGTCCAGCCCCTGTACAGTGCTATTGCAGGGGCTGATAGCCATCCCTTAGAATGGGGAACAAACCAGGAAATTGCCTTCAGTGCCTTAAAACAGGCTATAATTAGCCCTCCAGACTTAAGAATTCCTAACCTAAACAAGGCTTTCTTTCTGTATGTAACTGAGAAGGGAGTGACTCTAGGAGTGTTAGTCCAGAAACTAGGTGAGATTTCTCGACCAGTAGCTTATTTCTCCAATCCTCTGGATAACACAGTGCAGGGATAGCCACCTTGCCTGAAAGCAGCGGGAGCAACAGCACTTTTAATTGAGCAAGCCACCAAATTAACTTGGGGGCAACCTCTCACAGTCTTCACTCCACACCAGGTGAAAGATATGCTTGGGGCCAGGGGCCACCACTGGCTTACAGGTAGCTGGTTGATTAAATACCAGGCTCAATTACTAGAGACCCCTGAAGTGCAGCTCTGGGCATGTCAAACCCTCAACCCAGCTACCCTGCAACTGGCAGAGGGCCCAAGGTCAGATCCTGAGGGGCCCCTTCTCCACTCCTGTCTTGAGACTTAAGCAAAACTACTGAGCAACCAGATTTAAAGGATGAGCCACAGCGCAAACACATGTTTCCCTCCCAGCCCTTATTCCAGAAACTGTCCCACTTATACCCTGGGGAAGACTGGCAGACCCACATGCTATCCTGCCAGGGCTAAGTGTTTTCCCACCAGAAGAGAAACAGCAAACAAGGTGGCTAAGGACTCTCTTCAGCTTAGCCCTTTCAAGATGGTCTATGGGCAACCTTTCCTTACCCAAGACCTGGAAACCAGGTTCTGATCAAAATCTGGCAGGAGAACTGACCTCACTCTCACTTAGAGACAAAATGGAAGGGACCTTACTCTGTGGTTCTAATCACTCCCAGTTAAAGTTAAAGGAATTGCTAACTGGGTACACTTATCCTGAGTGAAGCCAGCTGCCCAAGGAAGTCTCAGTTCACCAGAAGCACCTGATGGGATTTACAAGTGCCAGCCATTGGATGTCCTGAAATACCTCTTCAAGAGGCAAAGCTAAGGGGAGCGGGAGTGGCTCAGTCGATAGAGCCCCCGTTTACCATATGGGAGGCCCCAGGTTCACTTCCCGGGGCCTCCTTGTGAGGGCAGGCCGGCTCGCGCAGCCTAGTGGGCTAATGCAGCAAGCCCTCACAACAGGAAGCGGGTGTGGCTCAACCGATAGAGCCCCCGTTTACCATGTGTGAGGCCCCGGGTTCGCTTCCCGGGGCCTCCTTGTGAGGGCAGGCTGGCCCGCGCGGCGCGAGGGGCTGATGCAGCGGGACCTCACAGCGAGGGGAAGATAAGCAGACGCGGAGAAGACACACAGCGAATGGACACAGCAAGCACAAGCAGCAAGGGGGGGATAAA